>JADBJO010006728.1:62568-70068 GCA_016801955.1 Conus betulinus | reverse complement strand
GAATTGAACTTAAAAAAAAGAAAGTAGTATTCAAAGCTGTCGCCTCACTTCTAGAACTTCTATTACCTGCCATGTAATAAACTCCCCTTACGTACTGTTTGATTAATGATTCTTAGCCATAGTGTACAGTGAAACTAGTACAAACAAAATGAGTTTGTTTTAAAATTCCAGCGAGTTGAAAGTACGCTTTTTTTTTTTTATAGGAACTAAGACAAAATGTTACATTTTCTAATCACTTTGTGTGTGATGAATTTGTCTCCCACTTCATTTATTTCTGCATATCATTGGTTTTACCAGACGGTGATTTGTAGTTTAAGTTACAATTTCATTGCCTACTGTCTTACATAATACATCCTAAAAAAAAAAAAAAAAAAAAATGGGATTATCAGCCCGATTGCTGGACAACAAAGTATAGTCCCCACTTCGTTCAGATTATCAAGAAAAGGAAAAGAACTAGAAATAACGCCTACCCACTTGCAACTGTCTAGTATCAATTTCTCATCTGTGACAATTTTGATGCTTATCTAGGGGATGGTGCATGAGAAACCTGTACATAAGTCGTATAACTTACCTCAGAGCATAGACGCAAAATTAATATAAAGAAAAATACATTTTTCCCGAAAATGCCATTTGTCAGTGTTATCATTTTCAATTCTATGAACGGTACAAAGTCAAAAATGTGTGACAACTTCGAGTTACCAAAGGAGGTTTAAGAAGAGCACAGTATAAACCAACACTGCGACACAGAAAAGACAAAACAACAACAACAACAACAACAACAACAACGACGACGTGACACCACATAAACGTAACCATAACAATCATCATCGTCCACAGCAACAACGACAAGAGAACAGCAGCAGCGGCGATGACGAAAACAAGAATACAAGAACTCTATTTATTCAGGGAACGGAATTTATTGCCGGAGGCCCGATGACGCAATTCCCAGAAAGAAAATTGATATTGCTGATATTGGGGTGTAGAGAGTAATATTCGATGCCGTCCAGCCGCTCAATCGACATAAGATTAATAGACGCCCCTGCTTTGAGGTGCCAGTAAATAGCTCTAGAAAGCCACGTTGGGATTTTTTGGTTTTCATTTTGCATCGGCTAATTTGCTGCTCGGTTCCTTGGCTTATGATGATGATGATGATGACGATGATGATGATGATGATGATGATGGTCGTTTATTATCATTATTATTATTATATTATCATATTATTATTGTCATCATCATCACCATTACCATAATTATCATCAGTATTACAATTGTCATTCTTCTTCTTCTTCTTTTTCTTCATCATCATCATTATTATCATTAATGTCATCGTCATCATTATTATCATTATCAGTGTTATTATTATTGTTGATATTGTTGCTTGTATTGTTATTTTTTGCTGCTGCCGCTGTTGTAGTTGTTGTTGTTAAGATATCATTATTACTTTTGTTATTACAATTATGATTATGATTATCATCATTATTATGTGCATGTTGTATCCAGAAAAAAAAAATGTGGCAGTGTTGGGAGAAAAAATCAAAAACCGATTCACCTCAAACCATGTGCAGATATTCCTACCCCATGTTTTCTTTGTTTCGTTTTCTTTTCTTTTTTTTTTTTTCTCTTTCCGTCGAACGACTACAATGCTACTCTCAGCTCTTGTTGCTGTTTTCATACTTACTGCTTTAGTAAGAGTGAGAGTGTGACTGAATGAGAGAGAGAGAGAGAGAGAGAGAGAGAGAGAGAGAGAGAGAGAGAGAGAGAGAGAGAGAGAGAGAGAGAGAGAGAGAGTGCGTGCGTGAGTGTGTGTGTGTGTGTGTGTGTGTGTGTGTGTGTGTGTGTGTGTGTGTGTGTGTGTGGGGGGGGGGGGGGGGGGGGGGGGGGGGGAGTGAAAGGGGTCGCAGTGAGAATGCCATGGTTTCTTTCAGTATGAATTGTCTCCCCTCCTTGTGGATATTCTGTATGGGCAGCCCCCCCCCCCCCCCCCCCCCCCGCCCCCTTTCCTTCTATTGTACTCCATGACGTTGTGTCTTGGCGCTATACTATAGTCCATGGCACTTTTCGCCCGTGTGGCCCACTATTCAAGTTTTGTTCAACCGTGTCGTTACACATTTTTTTTTCTCCTACTGTGTTTTACAGGTAGCCCGCTTTTTTTTTTTTTTTTTTTTTTTTTTTTTTATAATTTGGTGACTAGGTTGTGAAAATGTACACAGTGTAACAGAATAAACCCATTTCGCAGCGTCTTGTATTGTTGTTGCGTTCGAATTTGTTTCCTATTACTTTTTTCTGTTTCTTTGTTTGCTTGTTCGTTTTACGTTTTTGTTCGTTTGCTTTCTTGTTCGTTTGTTTGTTGTTTTTATAGTTCTTACCTTCTCATAAACTGGAGGCGAAAATGAAGCGGAATGTCCGGAGCATGGCCCAGTATATGTATATGCGTCCGTGTATGTGCAGGTGGAGAGGGAGGAAGCGGACAGGAGGGAGGAGACGGGGAAGGGAGGATGAAGATGGGGGTAGGAGTGGGATTGCAGTGTATGCGTATGCGTGTGTGTAAGGGTTAAAAAAAAACCAAAAAAAGAGAGAGAGAGAGAGAGAGAGAGAGAGAGAGAGAGAGAGAGGAGAGAGAGAGAGAGAGAGAGAGTGTGTGTGTGTGTGTGTGTGTGTGTGTGTGTGTGTGTGTGTGTGTGTGTGAGTGCGTGCGTGCATACGCACGTGCATGTGGGCGCGCGCGCGTGTGTGTATGTGTGTGTACATTCATGAATGAGGAGTGTCACTGGCAGCCGGTCCATACAACAGGTCTTTCTTCAATGACACGCCAGAAAGACCAATGAAATATTACGACTTTTACTCACACACAGGTTGGCACAGCTGGCCAGAAAATAGTTGGTCACTTTTTTTTTTTTTTTTAGTAAACTGGGCCTGGATAATCGCTTATAGCGACAAACCCTGCAAGTACACCTAAGACGCCTTGTTTCCCTTATGACGTGATAATATACTGGAAATCTGTGATTAAAAAAAAAACAGAAAACACAGACCAACAAAAAGCGCCTTTCACACGAGATGGTTAAAAACGAAGAAAACCAAACATGCTCCGCTGCGCTTGTTGAGCACCACCGTTTTACATAACATATATAACTTACCTATCTTCGTCCCCTGTAAACGAAAAGAAAAACAAAAACAACAACAACAATAAAGAAATCTGTGAATGAAACCCACATGAAAACACCAAAGTGTACAGACATGGCGGTCAAACTACACTATGCACGTTGCCCTGTGTTCCAGAAAATGTCAGAAGACTGGTCACAGCCACAGTAAATACTGCCGATGATGACAACAACTCTGGCACTGAATGAGACGTGGTGGTGACATTATCCTGTTACGTCTGGCCCCACTGACATTTCTGCAGCAACACGACGCGACGACAGGGGCTAATGTCACATGTGCCAGCACACTCTGGGCCTAAAAAAAAACTATCCGCGTGCAAGCGGGGAAAGAGTTTTATAGACAAAAATGAAAAGAATTAAATTTTGTACTGGGCTCAATTAGTCATGGGGGAACACATGGTTGTCCTATACTGGCTCTAACGGGATGACCCTAACACGAATATGATACACTGCTGCGTTGTAAAATAAAATCATCTACGACCATCGTTCACAATCCGTTAAAACCCACGAATCAAATCCGTCAATATGTTCAGAAGATACTGTGAGGCCACCCTAAGCTGGCATGTTTTTTTTTTTTTTTTTTTTTTTTTTTTTTAACAAACATCGCGGCAGGAACCACGCCACAGTTGACTTTTCCCCAGAAGACAATAAACTGAAGCATTGCGCTCTTCATCAACAACATCCCGACTAAAAACTCAACCATACGTACTAAAACTTGAAATATGTACTTCTTTGAGACGCTCGGTACAGAATTACTAGAGATGTAAGCCCGGAACATAACATACACACTGTCTCTGTCTCTGTCTCTCTCTTTGTCTCTCCCTCTGTCTCTCTTTCTCTCTGTGTGAGTGCGTACATTTGTGCGTGCAAGCATACGTATGTGTGTATGTGTGTGTGTGTGTGTGTGTGTGTGTGTGTGTGTGTGTGTGTGTGTGTGTGTGTGTGCCTGCATGCGTGCGTGCATACATGCGCGCGTGTGCGTGAGTACATATGTGCTTACACACACACACACACACACACACACACACACACACACACACACACACACACAGACACACACAAAACACACACACACACACACACACACACACACACACACACACACACACACACACACACACACACACACACACACACACACAAAACTGCATATGCGTGTATGAAGAGAGAGAGAGAGAGAGAGAGAGAGAGAGAGAGAGAGAGAGAGAGAGAGAGAGACAGAGACAGACAGACAGAAGAGAGAGAGAGAGGAGAGAGAGGAGAGAGAGTCAGAGAGACAGTCAGAGAGACAGACAGAGAGACAGACATAGACACCTGTTTCATTCACCTGAGGTTTCCTCGTAGTCAAAGGGAGTTTCGGAGATTGTCGATGGTGTTCTTACAACGTCTCGTCTCCGCAAATGGGGATGATGTGGGGGGTGGGGGGTGGGGGGTGGGGGTTATGAGTAGAAAACGGACTTTGTCCCTGTGAAAAACAGAATCTGGTAGTCGGTATCCCTTTGTTGCTGTAGAGAGAGAGAAACGAGGGTTCTGTGAAGAAAAGGAACTCGAAGAGGATTTCGGGTACCAGGGGAATTAGTGTGTTGTACGTAAACACAGACTTGTCCACACGTGCGCGCGTGCGCAGGCACGCACGCGCGCACGCACGCACACACACACACACACACACACACACACAAAATATACGTACGCATGCGCGCGCGCGCGCACACACACAACACACATAATAAACGCACGTGCACGTGCACACACACACACACACACACACACACACACACACAACACAAACACACACACACACCACACATGCCATGTGCACACACACAGGAGAGAGAGGAGAGAGAGAGACAGAGAGAGAGAGAGAGAGAGAGAGAGAGAGAGAGAGAGAGAGAGACGAGAGAGAGGGAGAGGAGAGAGAGCAGGATGCCATTCAGAGGAGAGAAGGATATGGAGAGTCTACGAAGGAGAGAGAGAGGGGAGAGAGAGGTGAGAGATGTCGTTTCGATGGTTGGAGAGAGGGGAATTCGTAGAGATAGAGAGAGAGCAGGAGCCAGGCGAGGGAGGAGAGAGAGCGACGCACGACTTAAAAGAACACATTCAGGACGGAATTATACTTCAAGACCAAGCCATTCGTCAGCAACCAATCTATGACCTCGCAGACAAGTATAGGATGCATTCAGATGATGAGGAGTTCCACACGGACCGAGAGGAGGACTCGGAGCGAGAAGAGGAGGGAGAGATGAGAATGAAGGGAGGAGGAGAGAGGGAGAGAGCCTGGAAATACTCTTCCATTCTCGATCTTAAGAGAAGCCATTCGTTCCAACCAATCTATGACCTTAAGAACACATCAGATAGAAAGGTTGCCTGGATGACTCGTCAAAGCCTGGAAATGAAGCAAGGTGCTGGATGACAGAAATGCAAGCAAACAAACAAACAAAACAAAAATGCACATGTTCATCGTGCCATCTTAACCTAAGTACAGTTTCCTCCCTCCTCCCTCCCTCCCAGTGAATCCTATCCCCCTCCCCCCCTCCCCCCTCCCTTACCCCATCTCCCAGTACATTGCTTTCCACACAAACCATAATCGTCCTGATGGTAAGATACGTTCGGCGAGGGAGGGGGGGGGGGGGGGGGGGGGGGGGGGGAGGGGGAAAGAGGGGAAGAGGTGAAGGGAGGGGTGCTATTTACAGATGGTATCTGCGCTGCAGAGGATCCCGGAGTTGAAAGCTGTATGTTTGCAGGTCAGAAACGTACGCATGGAAACCGTCTCTTTCTCTGTGATTGATCCATATTTTCTGAACGTATTCCTTTTTTTTTTGTCCCAACCTCTGCGCCACCTCAGAGGCAGTGCACACACGCACACTCATTCCGCCCTCATTCCGACCCCCCCCCCCCCCCCCATCTACAGCCACAGCCTGGTCGGCCCCGCCGCAACCCCGGCACCGGCAACCCACAGGGAGCAGTCAATGTCAAGTCGTCAAGAGGCAACCCACCGGAGAAGACACTGCGCTGCTGCCGAGTCACTTCGGTGGTGTTCAGTGGCGCCTGTTCTGATCTAACATACGCAGGACACCACCTACTAAGCCCCCCTACTGACGACAATAACGTATTCCTATCTCTGTCCCTGAAGCCGCAAATCCTTATCCGTAGCAGGGTTTAGAGGGGAGTGTGTGGAGAGATGTGAACAGATGATGCTCCTTGGACTGCCAAAGAACCGAATCAGATTGGATGGATTTGGGGTGGGCGTGTGTGTGGGTGGCTGGAGGGGGGGGGGGGGGGGGGGGGGGGGCTTTTGGTCATGTCCTGATTTTAAAGTAATTAGTCTTCGTCGACGTCATCGTCGCCATTGGCGGCATCATCATCATCATCATCTTCATCATCATCATCATCACCATCATCATCATCATCACCACCATTTTTATTGTCATCATCGTCGTCATCAACATCATCATCGTCATCGTCATCGTCATCATGGTCGTCCTCAGTTTGATCATCGCCATCACAATCTTTATCGTCGCCATTATCATTTTCCTTTGTTTTTGTTTGCTTGTTTCTTTCTTTCTTCTTCTCTTTAGTTTCTTGTCTTTATCCTCATTTTTTTTTTTTCATTTAACTATCAATTCTCACCGTAAATCGGGGGGAAAAAAAAGTTGAAAAGCAGAACGTGACTGGATTTCAAATTCATGACCCGACCTTCAATTGCAATGGCACTCAAAGAATTGTAGAACTCTACGAAGCTCAAAGAAAGCAAAATTGTTTTTACCGCCAGGGGGAAGTGATTTCTTTCACATTTGGCATTCCTTTGTTAAGTGTTTAACAAAAGGACGCAGAAGGACAAAACAACAGCTATGAAACAAACGAGTGAACAGAGAACGCAAACTGAAAAAGATGACACCACGCCATCATGACACGGTTCATATACACGAAAGTACGGTCGCTTGTTGACATACTGCACGACACGATCCGTTGTAGAGCACACCGTATAATGAAAACTGGTATGCATAGCAGTATTGTGTCAGATATTTTGATACTGCTGTGCAGTTTATGCAGAGAGAGAGAGAGAGAGAGAGAGAGAGAGAGAGAGAGAGAGAGAGAGAGAGGGGTGAAAGGGGGGGGGGGGGGGGGGGATAAATGGACAGACGAAGGGTGCAAATGAGCGTGACTTTGTGTGTAGTGTCATTTTGAGAATGTATACGTAGACACTACAGCTTGGGGGACTTGATGTTTTATTACAAAGTTACCACACACCTAAGTGGAATGTGTGTGTGTGTGTGTGTGTGTGTGTGTGTGTGTGTGTGTGTGTGTGTGTGTGTGTGTGTGTGTGTGTGCGTGCGTGCATGCG
>JADBJO010006728.1:50068-52568 GCA_016801955.1 Conus betulinus | reverse complement strand
CTTGTTTGTGAACTACTGTTTAATGTTCCCTGCCTAATTCAGATTTCCCTTCGAGGTTACCTTTTCTTTTTCTTTTTTCTTTAACTGTTCGTCCGTGTGCTTGTTTGCCTAGGCCTATATTCCAGATCGAAAAGGCGGTGCCAGTCTTGAATAAATGTTAATTTGTGTTTGTTCATTTCTCAAGTTGTTGTTTGCTGTGTGCATGTGTCCAGTATGCGGTATGTAGGCATGCATGGGACATTTTTTTTTGTGTGAATGTTTCCTTGTTTGTTCTGTGTGCTCTGTGCCGTCATTTCTTCTATGCGATTCGGTGTTGTAAGCAGCGTTCGTTTACAGTTATGGGCTGTAAATATTTCATCACGGGAGCAAGATTTACCGTGCTTGTTTGTTTTAAAACGTCTTCAGGATTCAGTATGGAACATTGCTGTGGATAAGAGCATCGATGTCAGTTTCACACTTGTCTTTATCGTTTCTCCGGACTGTTGTTTACCCGGAATGGAAATCAAAATACCACTCGTCCACGCGTTTGTTCATGGCCCCCCCTCCCCAATCCAAACACATGCGTAGGCTTTTCAACATTGTGCATAATTGTTTTCTATATGTACAGCATTTCAATCTTAGATTATAAGCATCTAAGGTCTGAAGAAGAAGAAGACGAAGAAGAAGAGGAAGAAGAAAGAAGAAGAAGATATGATGATGATAATGGTGAAAGGGCAAGAGAAGGAGGAGGAGGAAGAGGAAGAGGAGCAGGAGGAAGGAGAGGAGGAGGAGCAGTAGGAGGAAAAGGGAGAGGAAGAATCAGAAGAGGATAAAGATGAGGAGGAGGAGAAGAGGACGAAGAAGAAGAAAAAAAAAAGGAGGAGGAGAAGGGGGACAGGATGTTCAAGGCTACGAGTACAACAAATCTGACAATAATGTGGAACGAACGAATAAGAACACCACACACGCATGCACGCACGCGCGCACACACACACACACGCACGCGCGCGCGCGCGCGCGCGCACACACACGCACACACACACACACACACACACACACACGCGCGCGCGCGCACACACACACACACACACACACACACGGCACAGATTCTACATTACCATCAGAATGCCCGTCTCACAGCGGCTGAGTCAGCTCAATGCCGTGTCTTCCTGAAACAGAAGGGGAACCAAAAAAAAAAAAAAGTTTCAAAATGGAGCGACTGATGGCGGAGAACGAAGCAAAATTTAGAAAGAGTGGGGGTTTAGTTTCCGCCAAGGACATTGACAAACAAAGTACAGGACAAGACACGATGCATTTCGACCTCTTGGGTCTTCTTCAAATAAAAAAAAAAAAAAAACAAATCACATTTAACATTTAGGACAGTACAAACAAAGAACGAAGAGAGATTGATCTGATGTCCATGTGGTATGCTGTGAAGAATGGCCGCCAGAAGGAAATAACAGAGGGGATTATGGGAGAGGAAAAGGGCAGAGGGGGGAGGGGGGTTGTGGGGGGTGTGGTGGTGGTGGGGGGGGGGGGGTTGGTGGGGGGGGTGGGGGGGTGGGGTTGTTGCGTGAAGGGAGGGGATGAGTGAGGCGATGGGTTGTGTGTGGTTAGTTAGGTGGGGTGGTATGGTATATGTGACGGTTGTGGTTAAGGTGGATTGATAATGATGCTATATATATATATATATATATATATATATATATATATATATATATATATATATATATATATATATATAGCAAGAGAGTATATATTCAAGAGAGCAGAGAGCTTGAAACAAGTTTGTTGGTGGTTTTTTAATCTCCTTTTTTATCGTTTTTAAACTTATATATATATATATATATATATATATATGCTACACACACACACACACACACACACACACACACACACACACACACACACACACACACACACACACATACATGATACATACATATATATATATATATATATATATATATATATATATATATATATATATATATATATATATATATATATAATTTTTTTTCAAATATATATAAAAAAATAAAACGTTATTCTATTTGCTTCATAATATGGCAAATCAGGCAGCCAGCGAATGAATCAATCAGTCAATCATCAAGAAACCGAGCAACTGGTCAGTCAATCCATGAAGCAAGAAAGAAAGGAGACATTCAGTTACTTTGGTCAAGAGACTAAAGGAACACACACGTGAGTCCTCTCCAGTGGGTGAACATCTGACCCACACCCAACATCAATTTGAAAAGGACAACGTGCAAGTGCCTGACAGGGAAGCAGGATGGTTCCAGAGGGGAGTAAAGGAGGCAGTCCACATCGCCGCCGCCAGAAACCCCCCCCCCCCCCCCCCCCCCTTAACCGCGAACGGGGCCGGCACAACCTGCAATCGGTGTACTACTCCTCGCTCATTCAGTCGCATTGTCGGGAGTTCGCTCACGGCGGTGCACAGTGAATCCAGTTCTCAACCCAGCAGTTGCGCTGAAGAAGTCGGCCGGATTGCCGACGAAAGCTA
>JADBJO010006728.1:22500-25000 GCA_016801955.1 Conus betulinus | reverse complement strand
CGCCGCTCATTCCGACACCCCGTTCACAGCCACAGCCCGGCCGGTCCCGCCGCAGCTCCGGCACCGGCAATCCCAGGGAGAGCAGTAAAATGTCAAGTCGTCAAGAGACAACCCACCAGAGGAGACACTGCACTGCTGCCGAGTCACTTCGGTGGTGTTCAGTGGCGCCTGTTCTGATCTAACATACGCAGGACACCTAGTAAGCCCCCTACTGACGACAATAATTGCTTAGTCGCGGAGCCGGCGTGATTGAGCTCTCCCCTCCGGAGGGCGCCACTACATCCGTCCAACGACAGCCCCCATGGACTCTCGCCGATACCGGAGACCCCGACGGAACCAAACCAAGACCACAGACGTGGAGAGGACATCGAAATTGAGGTCACCATGAGAGCAGGGCATGAAGGGCCACAGATTTGAGACTTTTTTTTTTTTTTTTTTAATAATGCTGATCGATGAGAAATGAGGATGATTAAGATGATGCTACGGATTTCCATTTCGGTCTGAGACTACATGACAGGGCTGTACTCTACGCTTCCTTTCATAATATCCCGGCGTCAAACCAGGCCCGAGAGATACAGGCACCTGCAGTGTTGGTCAGGAAATTTGAGCAACACTGTCAGAAACGCATCCATTAAGTGGATGAAACTCGACTGTGTGGTCCCAGTCTTCCCAGCTGAGTCCGTAGCAAACTCAACTCTGGGTAGGAGGAGTCGGTCGGGGCAGAAAACCCACATGACTCTGATGGGATTCGAACCCACGATCTCCCAGCCAGGATTTCGCAACGCTAACCACTTCGCCACGGCGGCTGGTCCCTCCATTTTTTTTTTTCTTTCAATTAAAACTTTTATCAACTAAACTTCCACCTTTCCTGTACTATGTTTCCATTAACGTAAGACATCAGGTAAGAAGGTACGAAAGTCGGTCCTAAATTGGACTAAATACTGATTCACTGAGTTGAGCGGCTGGGACGGTAAGCTGGGCCTGGCGACGGCATCTTCCGACCCTGTCGTCTGGGCAGCCTGTTAACGCCACCACCACATCGTCCTTGCTGAGATCTGGGATAACACGTAGCTCGGTATAAACTTGTCGAATGAGGCGAGATTTCCCAATCGCTTTCCCTTTTTTTTCTCAGCTTTGTCAATCCGTTCTTCTGTAGCCTACAGTCTGTCTGTCTTTTTGGAACAAATCCTCGTCTTCCTTCCACCACCATCATTACCATTACCAAAATCACCCCCATCAACCCCCCGCCACCACCACTACCAAGACGGCCACCACCACGATCTCTCTCTCTCTCTCACTCTCTCTCTCTCTCTCTCTCTCTCTCTCTCTCTCTGTTTTGTGTTTATCATTGTCATTAAGATACGAAAAAAAAAAAAATCGCAGTTTAGCTTTAGAAACATATGAAGTTTCAAAGTTTTAAGAAAACAATTGTACCGTGATTGTTTGTATTGCATGTGCCTTTGAGAGGATTTGACATACGTTTACCTTTATTCATTCATCTATTCATCTATTTACACCATGAACAGTCCCTCTTGAAGGCAGATCTCTTTGTGGGATTGCGATGGTTCCCTCATGCAGCTAATGAAGAGTTTTCATATTCATAATATATTTTCTTAATTTCATGTTCCCATTTTTCATCTTCACACACCCCCCCCCCCCCCCCCCCCCCCCTTTAAGCTCAAATCTTTGCCAAGTCATTATTGTGATGATGGAGTGGTTGTTGGGCCTGCGCTTATTTTTCCTCCACTATTGGATTGTTCGTCTTCGTAATTGTCTGACTTTATTCAAGTCTCAGTCTGTATGTGTGACTGTCTGTATGTGTGTCTGTCTCTGTCTGTTTCTGTCTCTCTCTCTCTCTCTCTCTGTTTCTGTCTCTCTCTGTCTCTGCCTGTCTCTGTCTCTGTCTGTCTGTATCTCTGCTCTCTCTCTCCTCTCTCTCTCTCTCTCTCTCTCTCTCTCTCTCTCTCTCTCTCTCTCTCTCTCTCTCTCTGTCTGTCTGACATTCTTTGTCTGAGTCTCTCCTGAATCTTTTCGTCCTTTCAGTCTTTCTCTCTCCCTCTCTCCCTGTTTTCTGTTTTGAACACACTGATTTATTCCATCCATATCAATGTCATTTAGAGCAAATCACTACCGTTCCACAGCTCGCACCACTCCTGTCGACGGCTGGCTGACGAATATTAACATTAATAATAGAACTGGAGTTTCACACCTCCACTTCTCCATGGCTTTCCATATCACAGATCACACCTTTCCATGAAAAGCCCTTTCCATAACACAGATCACACCTTTCCATGAAAAGCCCTTTCCATATCACAGATCACACAACTGAAAGCCCTTTCCATATCACACATCGCACCTTTCCATGAAAAGCCCTTTCCATATTACACAGATACACCTTTCCATGAAAAGCCCTTTCCATATCACACATCACACACCTTTCCCGGAAAAGCCCTTTCCATATCACACATCACACCTTTCCATGAAAAAGCCCTTTCCATAT
>JADBJO010006728.1:0-2500 GCA_016801955.1 Conus betulinus | reverse complement strand
TTACTGTTCTATTTTCATTTTACTACGTGATCGTTCATGTCTTACCAGATGCGCACCCTGCGAAGAAGAAGAAGAAGAAGAAGAAGAAGAAGAAGAAGATAATCATGTTTTCTCAATCCATAGTTTGTGTTCCAGTCTCATTGCAGCTGCGTACAAAACTGTTCAATCGTCTTTGTAGACCGACAACCTATATAGGTTACAAGATGATATCACTAACAAAGAGTAATATAAACCATTATATCACATCAAAAAGACACATGTTCAATAATTTCTAATGCAAGTTTGTTAACGAACAACGAAAATAAACTTGGACTGCAAACACCACCTTGTACTACTCCACATAAGCAAATGGTCAAATCTGACATTTTTGCTCTACTTATTATCCTAGCCTTGATGTCCAAAACATGTACTCTGTATATAATTTACCGTTTACTTTTCTTTAACAACACAGGCCGAAAGAACTTTCTAGACATTGAATAATCAAAAGTTTTTTGTTTTTTTTCCCGAAATGTTACATACAACATTTGATTGAAAACTTTCTGAATAGCAGCTAAATACATGTATATAGTAAATGAAGTAGTCTTTCTTGGTACTTACTTGATGATCGCCTATTATACTTTTTTGAAATTACTAACTCTTGCAATCTCCGTTGATTACTGAGCTGTGTGATTTGCTGTTTATCTGACATAATGGTATACGCCCGTAATTGTTCGTATCATTGACTTCCCCTTTCTTAAGGAGGGGTACAATGATCGACTTAATCTATTCATCTGAATAAATGCCATCATTAAACAAATGGCAAGCTAATTTCACCTGAAACATTTAACGGTGACTCGCCTACTTTTTTTTTTTTTTTTTAAGAAGACTCTCCAATAAACTCGGCAGGTCCATCCGATTCAGCTTTCCCTTTGCTGTCTTTATTTCGTCCCTGGATATGAGTCTGCCGAAGAGTCATCATCAGCGGCTCTAAGGTATCATCATTTGAAAAAAACAATCGCTTGTGTTTCCTTGTGGTTGTAAACTGAACTTTTACATGGAACCTCTTAACCTTCCCAAAATGTCCTCAGATGTGAAACCGAAACTAGCAGTCCCTTTACGAACGATACATTCCGTTCCTCCCTCTTTACCATAACCACGTGTTTGCCCTCTCTTCTGTCGATACAAAAATCCGATTCGTCTTTGTTACCCAGTGAGCGCTTTAACAGCTTATGTAGAGTTTATACTTTTCGTTTCTTTGATTTACCCTCTTGACCAAACCATCCTTGCTCTATGCTTATGTACTGATATTCGCTTCTCCAAGACTTGGAAAAAAAACACATCTATTGTTAAATTATATTTACACTAATTAAGTCTGTGGCACCCGCTAAATCTTCTTTTATGCTGTTTGGGTTCATTGAATCCGAGGAGGTTTGTGCATATGGTGAAACCCATTTGTATTCAACAATCGATAATTTTCATTCCTAGTCACAGAATTCGTGATGGAAATAATAGACGTTTTATTATGAAAGCATAGCAATAAAGGCAGATGATCTGATCATAATCTGTCAATGACATTCAGAACCATAAACTCGCAAACAAAACTCAAAGAAAAATGTGTATGTATGTGGAGGGGGGGAAGGGGAGGAGAGAGAGAGAGAGAGAGAGAGAGAGAGAGAGAGAGAGAGAGAGGACAGACAGACAGAGAGAGAGAGAGAGAGAGAGAGAGAGAGAGAGAGGAGAGAGGAGGAGAGAGAGAGAGAGAGATGATTTCGTTGAAATCTTAGATACAGTGGACACAGGATTTGCTTTAAGACAGATTATCGTTAATGGTGAGGCTGGGCAAGCCGAGGCTTATCTCCCTTTGGAAACGTCACCAAATAATATGTAGGGCCTGATGATTCTTCTATTGAAATGCTGACGTTCTGTCTCGTTGAAAGCGACATCAATTTAGATTTCAGAGGATGGAAAGGCACTGATTATCATTAACACCTGAGCGTTGGGACGAGGACGAGGACAGAGAAGACCAGACAAGAAGGGGATACGGTACAGCTGTCCTGGGAAGGCTGTTAGTATCTAAAGAACATCAGGGAGGAAAATGACACACACTGACACACGCACGCGTGCACGCAATGAGCGCACGCGCACACGCGCGCGCGCGCGCGCGCACACACACAACACACACAACACACACACACACGCACGCACGCACGCACGCACACACGCACGCACGCACGCAACTTTGCACGCAGGCACGCACGCACGCACGCACGCAACGCACGCACACACACACACACACACACACACCACACACACACACACACCACACACACACACACACACACGCCTTCCACCTAACCGATTGGTAAGACTTTGCGGGGAAAACAAAATACCACCCGAACATCATTACATTATTTCTTTTTTTTTTGTTTTTTTGCACGGCTGCTTCATTCGAAATTCAATGGAAAGGGAAGAACCAGGCCTTAAGGATGTGTTCTTCAAGTGGATACAAATTCTACAGAAA
>JADBJO010006727.1:108825-127723 GCA_016801955.1 Conus betulinus | reverse complement strand
CATGGATGAGGCGGAAGACTCTGTAACTGAAAGTGACCGTTCTAGCCCCCAGCTGCCAGCCCTGGACCCTTGGATTCGTCCAGCCCACACCAAAGGCCTTCACCACAATAGTACTGACCGCTTTGCTCCATGCAACGAAGACTACGCCACCCTCTCATTCGAATGTCGGAGAAGTCAATACCACACTAAAACAACTATACCCCCCACCCCCCTACCCCCCTCTCAAGCCTTAAAAAACATCTCCAAGTTCCGTACACGAACCGCAATGCATGAGTACACCTGTTCGAATAAGATTCTTACGTCGGGCTAGCAAGTAGAATCACCTACGTCCCACTCCCCCAGGTGCCGTCTACCTGACTACGTATTCCTCATCAAATTGCTGCAGCTGTGAGTTAATCTGACTTTGTAAATGTGTAGTTAAAGGATTTCCTTCTGGTTAACTCTCTCTTGTTTTAACCGAACACTAAATGTGTTCATCCGCCACATCCCTTCCTTTTTTCTCCAACAACGCGAGTCAAAGAATCACCGACTGCCTAGTGTGTGGTTCTTGAAACTCGTCTTTGCTTCAGGTATCGGCGTGGGATTAGATGTGTTAGTGCGCTTTTTGGAGTCGGTCGGTGTGTGCGCGCTTCTCAAATTTGTGGTTCGCCGGCGCGCGGTGGGGCCCCCCTTGTGAAACGTTTTTCTGTACTGAATGGGTATGATTTCCCCGTGTTTTTCCTTTTCAGAGGGTTTTCTGTGAACTGTTGTTATCTCTGTAATCTACTGTGGACTGTGTTCTCCGTTACCTGCGCCGTCACATGTTCCTTTGATGTAGCCCGTTCTCAGGGGTGTTCCTGTGGATTAGTAGCTTGAATGTGTTAGCCGACCAATGGTTGTGTTTGGTCTGTGCTCCATACATTATCGACACTTACTTATCTTAACTACTGGCTAATCGATCCCCTTACTTCCCTCTGCGGTGAGTGTTGCTCCTAAGTATTTCAGTTGGGGTGTAACTGATGTTTCTGTTGTAGCGCAACTAATGTGGTTTTTTGAAGCTGCAGATTCGGTTGGCTTTCACAAACTGGTCTTACTCGTGAATGTGCTTACGTTGAGGGAATTTGTACGGGTTTGTATATCCAGATTTTTAGTTGGATATAGCCTAGATGGTCATTTGAGCAACCAATGCAAGTTGTGTCTTTTTTCTCTTTGCCCTCTACGGATAGCGTACATGCCTGTGTCTCCTCAAATGCCTGTTTGAGATATGGGAATCTGTTGTCTTTGAATAAGCAATTGCTTGTGGTCTATTGGATAGACATAAACAATTTCGGACATAGCCCAAGTTGCATTCGAATCTCGGTTAGATGTTTCCCGCATTCCTTTTCCACGCCCCCAGGGCTGTTCTTGGACACACGTTGTACACGCTGCCAAATCCGGTTTTCTTAATACATACACGCGCCGTTATCCCTTTTCCCCCACGGTGCGTCTGCTTCTTGGAAACGCTCCCCGCTTCGTCAACCCCTCCGAAACCCTGGTTAACACTCCACCCCTACAACACCACACACATAATCGCCTACCTCAACACCCAACTCTAAGGGTCCGCCGCGCGATGTGAACCCTAGGTAAGTGGTTAATGAATCCGTGCGATATGGGTGCCGTCAAAATGGGGTTCCAGTAGTAGCTGGGTTGTAACTGTTTTTTTACAAAAAAGGATGAACAATATGTGAATAATTGGTGTTTACAACTGGGTTTGAAAACGCTGATAGACTACCGGATCACTATCACAAACTCTAAGTCACGCCCGAGCGATTTCCTTTTTCCCAACGCATAGGAGGTTGTGCTTGAGGTAAATCGTATTAACTGTGATACAATAGTTTATGTTTTTAGCGTCTGGGGGTAATGATGTTTTAACTTTAGATCCCGCATCTTATCAATCAACCCGGCCCTTGGGACGTGCGAATGTTTGCTAATCCTCACTAGCTTATATTTCCATCCTACAAGCTGGAATGACGTATATCCATGTTCAACGAGTAACTACAACACTTAGTCATATTTTTGCTACTAAACAATGTAACTTATATCTAAGGAAATGATGGCATTTTGCCATACAGTAGCCCCACGAACACTCCACAGATGACCTTCTATTCCAATCTCCATATTCTTCCCACCTGTTTTGGTTATTAAGTTCCGCGTATTTTGCAGTGCCCGCTGTCTCTTCTGGTATACCAGGTTGTTCATGATTCTTTCGCAAAAATCAGAATCTAAAGGTTAACAATTGTCAGTATGATACACATCAGCATAGCGCTCTCAGCTTTACCTTTTCTGGTGTTTAGTCTATCTACTCCCTCGTAGCCAGGAAAAGACAAGACAAAAAAGGGGACGCATTGTCAATTCATTGGTAGACAGCAACATTTTTATTCTTGTAATGAAAAACTAGTGTGAACATTTTATCTTCACAGAACGTCGTCAGCCCCCCAGCGTCTGTAGTCCTATTAACTTCCGACCAGCTGATCCATGACACAGCGTGTTCGTTATAGAACAACCGGTGATTTGAGCTGATACTGTGTATCGAATGGTGAAGTCTTGGCCTGCTCGTCTGGTCCCTTCCGAGATCGCATGTGGTAGGTCGAGGTTTGTTTGACAACACTAGATGATAGGGAATAAAACAGCAAATTTCTCCTAGGAATATAAAATCAAAGGTTAATAAGTACTAAACTAGACCGCAATAGAGTGGCATAGCAGATGTGTAATAGTGTGTAGTATATAAAGCTTTGAGTCCCTGTGAGGCAATAGTTTTTGAGTTGTGTGACAATCACCTTGTAAGAAGAGCTTCGGGAAAAGGTCTAGATGGATCCCCTACTCCCTTTTTCGCCTCCTTTCCTACCCCTGATTGGTTTTTCCTCTCCTTCTCTCAGCAATATAACGCCAATTATTGCGGTCACTCCTCTCCCACCTAGCAAACATAAACACCACTACTCCACTCTTGACAAAAGCCCCTACCCCCCATCACTACCCATATATCTGTTATATTCAAACAACACTCCAAGTATTGCTAATAGTCAGCTGTAAGTCAAATTGAGCACGACCCGTTCCACGAGGTTTTACCTCGTTCAGCAAGCGGGTTGCGTATTTTCTTTTGGGAAATGAAATTCACTCTTCCTCAAAGTACTCAAGCTAAACACCTATCCCCTGGGCGCGTGCGGCCTGTCTGCAGAGAGAGCGCACCAGGCACAAAAGGCGCCACCACACCCCATCACAATGGGAACTGGACGAACCCGAAAAATTGGAAAAAAAAGTCGACATAGGGGCACGCAAAGGGAAAGAACGAAAAAAGCCGAAATAAACAAACACCATCACACTGTACTCAAAAAGAAACAAAGCCACAGGGAAATAAACGCAAAGACAGCAAGACAGACAGACAAACGAGACCCACACAGACACACACACAAACACACTACTCACGTCACACACCGCGCGCACCGCACCCACATAAAACACACATCACGACACATCAGACATATACACACGAACACACGCACACACATGCGCGCGACTGGCTGCGCACGCAAGCGCACGGCACGAATTGCACGCAACACGCACACACACATCTGCCACCCCAGCACAACTCTTGTGGTGTGTGTGGGTGGTGTTGTGTGTGTGTGTGTGCGCGCGCGCGCGCGCGCGCGCGTGCGTTGATAGGCCTGTGTAGTGTTCAAGCATCGTCGCTATAAGAAGTTGTATATTTATGTTTGATATGTAAAGGTGTGTCTTCAGCTAGGAAGCGGGTGACTTCTCGTATATTGTGTGATTAGAGTGCCTGTTTTGATATGGCCAGTCTTTGACACAGACGTTGTAATTTATAGAGAGACTGAGAGAGAGACGGTAGTAGAGAGGGTAGAGGAGAGAGAGAGAGAGTAAGGGTTGGAAAAAGAATGGTATAGTGAGTATGTGGTGAACTGGTATGCTTTGTCGTGTTTTTGTACTATAGTAATGATTGTTTCAGTTGTGTTGTTAAACGATCTGGAAAATTGCGTGCATTACGGCTCTTCTCCTGGGGTGTTTAGATCGGATGAATGACTGTTGCAATTTAACAAATAGATGTGCTTAAATGTGTATTAAAGCCACAGCTCTCCATTGCATTACACCATGACACTTTGTTTTTTCTTATGCCAGGTATGCTACTATTGCAAAAGCACGTGCTGCGCACAACAGAACAAAAGGAAGGTCTAAACAGAGGGACGCACAACATATGTCCGAATTACTGATAACCCTGACAAGAAAGAAATACTTGGTTTTTCCTTTTTTCACATCTTCTTTTCTCTTGCATACACAGTAAAAGTGTTATTATTTGATTTTTCCTCAGCGCATACTTCGGCACAACTTGTCTTTAAACAGATTTTTGACCGTCATGTTTTATTTCTTCCTCATCGACTATCCTCTCTTACACTACATCTTTTGAGCCACTGCATACCGTCACGCCAACCCCTGATTAACCTCATTCAGGCTGAGTCAACGTGTTTCACTTCCCGATCTTGCCTTATTGTCTGGTGTCCTGATTTGAATCTCTGTGTTGGAAACGGTCTTTTCAATGGCTATGGCATAGTGTCTTTCCCTTCAGATGTATTAGAACTGGGTGGTCTTCCGTTTCGTTTTGTGGAGTGATGTCTGGTTGTCCGCGATAATTCGGGCGGCAAATGTGTAGGGCTCGGGTAACCGGTTCTGGTGGACTTATCCGTGCCGGCTCCTTAGAATGGTATGGCTGCGCGTCCGGGCTGTCCTGCGCATGCGCGGCACTCAAAGAACCGTGAAATCCTAGACAACGTTAGAAGGGGGGCTAGGGGTGGGAGGGTGGGAGGGGGGGGGGGGTAGGGCCTCCTTCTTCGTCCACCGGCGAACAGGCAGGTCCATAAGAGGGGAGGGGGTGGGTGGTAGAGGGGATTGCCGGGCAAGATGTCTTGGCAGTACGCTGTCCCGTTCCGTTTGAAGAAACACATCGGATTTGAACAGTAGTTCCTGTGTCTTGGTGATTGCCTTATTGCTGCTTTTGAAATAAAATAAGTGATATCAGCTGTCTTTTGTGTTTTAGGTGTGAAGCGCACACCAGGCCTAATCTTATTGATGTCAGTAAATCATCTCCGGTGGCGTTTGTGCGCTTACTTTTAATCAATTTGTCTTATGTTCGTTTTCGTTTGTTTGGTAGCACGCAGGGTCCACGAGCATGGTTGGCGGTACGACCCACACGGCTGAGCGCCATGACAGTGCTGTCCGTTGTCTTCGTGCTGCCCTTCGAAACGGGTGTCCGGTTAGATCCCCCATTGCTGATCACGGATCCCCGGTACCTACCCTGCTGTGGGATTGCTAGTTTCCCTCCCAGACGACGGTTCTATTCCTCTCTATAGTGTGTTTGACTATTCTGCCTTTGGTCGGGGGATTTCTATTTCCTCCAAGACCTATGTATCATCCTCTGTATGATGTTTCTGACTATCCTCCTGCTCGGTCTTCTCGGCACTGATAGAGGGTTAGTTCCCTGAAACCTCCAAAAAGAAAACGTAGACTAAACACCCGCAACACCCAATATGGACAGTGCCCGAAGTTGCTTTGGAGTAGATCCTTACTAGTGTGATTAGCGTTTCTAAGCGATTGTCTCATTGTGGCTGTGGGCGAAACCCCGCCTTCTGTCCAAAAGCTGATTTGACTTCTTTGACAGATGTGGTAGAATTATCATTGTGTTGGAGGTACCTTTCATCAAAAGTATCAGGTTACATCTGTTTGATTCTATTGAATTCCTTTTATTCTTTTTTTTTTTCTTTCTTTCTTCCCTTTCTCTCGTCTTCCATTCTTGTTACTTTCCTACCCTTTTCTTTACCTTTCTCCTTTCGTATTTTAAACTCTTTTATCCCTTTTTTCTTCGGTGTGGTTGGGGGGGTGTCGGTTTGGGTGGGTCTCTGTTTTTGATTTGTTTTTATTTCCCGCTTAAAGGTGTTTTTCTTTCTCCTGGTGGAAATTTTTTTCTTCTCTTGCTTGGGTGTCCCCTTTTTTAACTCTAGGGCTTGGGGGTGGGGGGAGTGGGGGGGGTGCCTATCTTTGTTGGGGGGGTGGTGGCTTCCTTCCCTTTTCTTTTTTTGTTTTTTGGTGAAAGTTCTTCAGATTTGGTTTTACTTTAAATTTTTTGTCCTTCGCGGAATCCAACCTGGTTCTGGCTTTAATCTAGCCAGATGGTTTCGAACCACTTCTGCCGTCTTGCTGCCCTGTCTGAGACCAGCGCTTGGTAGTTTATGGGTCTGACGTGTCCTTTATTGGAATGAATGATAAAGTTGTGGGATTGAGAACACTGCTGAAGTTGAAGTTTGTAGCAAGCGTTCACACACTCATCCTTATAGGTGCTTGCCATTTTCAAGGCGGAGCACACCCGTACCACACGAAAACAATTTAGGTCAAGCTGCTTTTTAGAGACTATATTCACACGATGTTTACAAAGAAAATTGAAATATCAGAATAAATCACATATTATCCAATATAGTGGTTTTATCCACATATTTAGAGTTTGTTTTTTAACAGCTAATCTATGAGCGTATGACCCACCTTCGGACCCAGCATCTTCACACCTGTAACACCTGGCAAATGGCCAACTGCCCTTGATTCTGCGGCACCTGCCATTCTGGTCTTTTCATGATTGTTGTTAAAGGCACTTCACAAACAGCAGCAGTTGCTGGTGTACTCGCCAAGTCCTGCACTGTGCCACCAACTTGAGGGGAGTCAGTACCAGCAAGTTTCTCTTCTCAGATGTTTTGAAGTATTGTTGCTTTTATGATTTTATCAAAGACACTACCAAAGGAAATATGGTTTGTATGGACACTGTTGAAGGCAAATGTCGAAAGTACTTACCACTCCATGAAGGAACGCATACTGTCCTGACCTAAGAAACTTGTCCGATCGTGTGCAGAACAGTTTACAAAAAACTGTTTTATGTAAATAGAGTAAAAAAAAATCAATTAAAAGGGAAACTCGTTCTGTTTTTCTGACTGATTCTGTGTCAACGTTGTAGGAACGAGAGTGTGGAGGAAGGATAAAAGGGAAGGAGGGATGGGGACATAGAGCAGGAGGAATGGAACGTCAATGAAAATAATGAGAGGGAACAAATTGAAAAGAAGTGCTGTAGGAAAACAAGTCATGCCAAAATGGCATGAATAAATAAACTCATCAACCTAACAGGAGGTCTCAGAAGCCGTGCTTGAAGATCCATCAAGGATGCAGGGAGGGACAAAAGATGCCAGCAGTCAGTGTGGTCAGCTCCGTTGTGTGATAGTTCAGTGCCAACAGTCAGTGTGGTCAGCTCTGTTGTGTGATAGCTCAGTGCCAGCAGTCAGTGTGGTCAGCTCTGTTGTGTGATAGCTGACTGCCAGCAGTCAGTGTGGTCAGCTCTGTTGTGTGATAGCTCAGTGCCAAGTTGTGAGATAGCTCAGTGCCAGCAGCAGTCAGTGTGGTCAGCTCTGTTGTGAGATAGCTGACTGCCAGCAGTCAGTGTGGTCAGCTCTGTTGTGTGATAGCTCAGTGCCAAGTTTGTGAGATAGCTCAGTGCCAACAGTCAGTGTGTTCATCTCCGTTGTGTGATAGCTCAGTGCCAACAGTCAGTGTGTGGTCAGCTCTGTTGTGTGATAGGTCAGTGCCAACAGTCAGTGTGGTCAGCTCCGTTGTGAGATAGCTCAGTGCCAATAGCTGCTGGTACTCGTGCAGAATAGCCTTTATTTGGATTTTCAAATAGATGCAATCGCCCACAGAGGGACCCACACAGCATGCTGAACAACCATGCAATCGCCCACAGAGGGACCACACAGCATGCTGAACAACCATGCAATCGCCCACAGAGGGACCACACAGCATGCTGAACAACCAGGTAGAGGGGAATAAACAAATACAGGCCCACAGTTGCTTTGATGTAGAACCGTGAATTGGCACAGATGTAAAGAAAATAGAGAATCGGTGATCTTACATTCAGCTGGCTGGCTGTATTAGCAGATGCTCTTAGGAAAAATAAAATACATCTCACTAATAACTGGGAAGTATACCTGTTCCATGTGTGTTAGCAGCTGCTCTTAGGAAAAATGAAATAAATCTATCTAATAAGAGGGAAGTATACCTGTCCCATGTGTTGCTACAAAAGCCAGGACGATCATGGATCCCCCGATGTTGAAAGTGAAATTATAAACGAAACATACTGCATTGTTTCATGTGTGCTTAGACACAAGGAAAAGGGTTTTACGCCAAGATGTTCTCCACCAGTCGCGCCCATGCTCAACATCGCCTGTTATTTGTAAAAGAGAGAACGGCCGTAGTCGCTTCCATCAAGGCCAGATAGTCTCTCAGGCCAGACTGAACTATCTTCAGAGTGGAGAAGAGGTACTCTATCAAACAAGCAGACATTTGTTTCCTTCGAAAGAAACTTTCCTCGCACGTTCAGACCACCCCACCACCACCACCCCCACCACCACCACCACCAACAACAACAACAGCAACAACAGACAAAAACAACAAGCAAAGTCAGAGTCAAAATGGTAAATACATCAATCGTACTAAACACCACTAAAGATTTACGAAACACACACACACACACACACGCACACACACATACACACACACACACACACACACACACACACACACACACACACACACACACACACAGAGTCATAAACTGCACAACAAACATAGTATCAGCCCCCCGCAAGATCTTCCCGAGAAAATTTTACGATGAAATGCCAATATTTATTCCGCCTCGTGCCAAAACAATACCAAGCCAACCAAGCTGATTCAGGGGTAGAAGTGTTGTGAGTCACCCACAACTGTCCATGAAAGACTTTTTTCGCTTGTCTCTGGTGAGTCCACCTTCCACTGGACCCTGTAGGATTGCCTTGGACAGGGAGTCATGGTGCGATACATGCCCGTGTCAGGCAAGCTTACACCGTCTGGCTGCTTTTTCGTCATCATCATGATCATCATGATCTTCTTCTTCTTCTTCTTCTTCTTCTTCTTCTTTCTTCTTCATCATCATCATCATCATCATCATTAGCAGCAACAGCAGCAGCTTTAACAACATCAGCGTCACCATCTTCCCCATTATTGTTACATAATCATTATCTTATTGCTTCCATTGTGATCATGAGAATGACCATTAAAAAGTGTTATTATGATCAGCATGATGTGGATGAAGATGATGTGATAATCAGTTAATCAATCAATCATCATCATAATCATCATCCGCAGCAGGAGCAGTAGCAGCAGGAGGGACAAGAGCAATGTAGTCACATCATAGTTACTGCTACAACAGCTATAATAATCATTTAACAAACATTGCAAGTGTCATCATCATCATCAGTATGATGGTGATGTTTATCATGTATTGATTAATCACTACCACTATCACTGCCATAGCCATCATCATCATCATCATCATCATCATCATCGTCGTCGTCGTCGTCGTCGTCGTCGTTGTCGTCGTAGTCGACATCATCATCATCACCACCATCATCATTGCCATCATAATCATCACCATTGACAATTATTCTCATTACCATTACCATATCATTTGTGATAGTCACGCGCACTCGCAAGTGTTATTATCATCATTATGATGGTGCTGTATATCACGTAATAATCACTACCACCACCACTGCCATCACCACCACTATCACATCATCATCATCATCATCATCATCATCGTCATCATTGTCACCATCATCATCACCACCACCATCATCATCACCATTAACGATTACCATCCCTAACATTGTCTTATGATTTGTGATAGTCATCCTGTAATAGCGCTTTTCTTTTAAAATCAATCTAGTACTGACAAAGATTGTGAGAACTGTTTTATAACGATATTCTCCAGAGAGTACTACTACTTTTTAGGCCACAACTAATGTTGAAGATCGCCATTTGTTATCCCTTGCTGGCTGTATGTACAGCACCACAGATATTTTCATATCAAGCATACAAACAGTAATTTCCCAGCAATAACTCATGTTGAAAATCACTGCGTAATGAATCTGTCTGGCCTTGTGCATAACACCACAGACATCTTCATTACATTATCAATAACACATGCAATACTTTTCAGGCAACAACGAATGTTGAAAGTCACATCTTACAATGTCTTGGTGTTTTTTTTGTTTTTTTTTTTTTGTTTGATTGTTTTTGTTTGTTTTTTGTTTTTTGTTTTCCATTACCACTACCGATGTTTTCATAAAAATAGCACAAACATTGATTTTCAGGCAACAACTGATATTGGAAATGATTACTCCATACGTTTTGCTGGCTTCGTCTATACTACCAAAGACATTTCACAAACAATAGTTTTCAGGCCACAACTTACAACACCACAGACATCTCCGCGTCAGTTATGCAAATAATTTCGCCACCCTTCCTGAGTAAGAATAAGTGTTTCCGATGGGACAGGATACGCACCAAAAGAGGACAACTTTTGGATCCCATGTCCAAACCCGCGATCACATCATAACACAAGTGGCTGTGTGGCTCAGCATTCTTTATTCACTGGCTAGGCTTCCATTTACCCCCCCCCCCCCCCTCCCCCCACACCCCCACCTTGTACCCCCATCCCACGCCCACCCCCTACCCCCCTGACTCCAACCCAAGCAGCCTGCCTGGAATTTTCTGTTCTTAAACACATGTAGGGGAGAGGAGATCGGTAACATTTTTTTTTATTTGTTGAATTCAGCAAACGTCTAGTATGTTTATTGATGTTTTATAATTGTGTAAAAGGAGAACAAAACATAACACACCCACATTTTTGGACTTTCTTGGGCCTCCGGCTAAACTACTGACCAACCCGAAATTTTGAACAGGCTGAGCGAACAAAGACGGTGAGGGGAAGGTTTGAACCCCCTGGAGTCCACACACACGTCTGTGCCCCGGCTGACCTTTTCCTTTCCAATCGCGGTGTGGTGTCCCTGTAGCACTGTTCCCTCTGTCCCTCGTGCACACAGCGTGACTGGGTTATCTTTCAAAGGAAAGGTAAAATGAAAACTACAGGGCCGAGAAATTTCACCAAAAGTAAAAAAAAAAAAAAATTTCTTATGCCTGACTAATGTACATGATATTTTGACAGGAAAACAGAACAATAGAACTGCTAATGATTCTTAGGATACATTCTATAAACAAGATAATTTCAGGTTAAATTTTTACGTTTGCTCTGCATTTTAGGAAACAGAATCTTCCGACAGGACACTGAATCTTCTGACAGTACACACAATAATTAGGGAGAACGGTTGCTAAATAGTTTTACTTCGCTTGGAATGTGCATAATCAGTTAAATATGTAATAGTGACCTATATGACCAATACTTAAGTATCTTTAAAAGGGTGTAATGTTAATGATTCTTTTCTGATTTCTTGATCATTATCCTTATTCGCTTTTGCTTTTTTTTTTTTTTTTTTTTTTTAGTTTATTTGTTTGATACAAACTGGAATCTGATCATTTCCTGCCCGCGCTGTGTTTCAACTTAGATTGCCAAATGATGATCCTGTGTCTTTGGGTTATGTGCAATTCGTATTGAGTCCTGAACTTGAACAACTTTATGTCGAAACAATGCAGTCGGATGGAATTCTGTTAAAACACGACAGCATTATTAGTATTGTTGATTGTGACTGTAATGATATTTTGGATCGATTTGTTACACGTGTTAAAGCTTATGCTGATTTTATGAAAATGATCCAACCAAACAAATGAAACAAAAGTGCTTGACAAAAAAAAGGGAGTAAAATGATTAGTATGAGAACAACGTGAAAAGAAGTAAATTAAAATCAAAAGGATTGCTGTAGACATTATGACAGACTGAGGATGGTTCCAGTCGTAACGCTTACAGTATAGTGAGGAGAAAAAATCTATTGTATTGAATGTTGCACTTCAAACAAAACTATGATGAAAGAAGGGTCATATAAAAATCAAGTCATGCAATAAAAATGAGAGGATCAGCAACACTAATCCCTGTAATAACAAACAAAATCACATATTGATCCTAGTAACATCAAATTGATAATACCATGTCACTATGGGAAAAAATGTTAAGGAGTACTACAGTAAAAACAGAGAGAGAGAAGCGGAAGTAGAAATTTCTTCAGTATAGGCCATGGCCCCTTCTGAAGGGGGTACAGTACATGGTCAATATACTTGTGAATAAACTGTGAATAATTAGACAATTATATAACATGACATAGCAGTTGAACATTAATCCATTTTGGCTGTTTAATCTAAGAATACTTTAACTGAATAGTACAGTGCGTCTTTTAAATGTTTGGCAAATATATGCAACCATTCTTCAACATAATGTCGTTCCGATTTACCAGCAATACAACTTTAAACAGACAGGGGCTTTTTAGATATTTTTGGGGGATAACATAATTTCGTAAATCTTGGAAGGCAGGGCAGCACAGCAAAAAATATTGTTCATCCTCTTTGGCATTCTTACACAATGGACACATAACAGCATCTTAATCAACCGTTGTATACCGATGCTTCCCTACGAATATATCGGCTATTTCAAATCTCATTCTTGCCATATAGTTCTCCAACTGTCTTTAAATGTCAAGCAAAAAGATACGCTTCATGATTCCTAGATGACTTAAATGCTCTACAAAAAGCGGGTACCTGTCATTGTTCTGAACGTGTTCCTCACATTTTTGTCATCGGTTATCAACAGACGCAGTTCTCTTGAAAAGATATTGACACATTTTCCACACTTTAATTGATTCGGACGAACCCGAACCCATTTTGATACAAAATATTTCGAATAGCAAGCGCCTAACATTTTTTAACTTTTAATACTAAACTAAGCAAAATTTTATACGCCTTCTATGGTGATCTCTTCTCATTCATATGCAGAATTTCATACAGTAACTAACACATCGCAAACAGGAGTTGATGTACATAGGATATCGACCTGTATCCCCTTATACAAAATCATGTGACGTTTTAGCTTGCACTCCCAAGAATCGTGAACTTTTTTTTCTATCTCATCAACAGCTTTATGCTTACCCCATAACTCTAATTCATACTGAGCAATTGGTTGGACATGCGCATCAAAAGGTTTAAGTAACAACCAACCAAAGAGTTATTAAGCATGTACAATTTTCTCAATATACATAGTAACGCATGTTTTACTCCGCTTGTAAGGTCCTGACAAGCAGGCGAAAAATATGATGGATAGTGAAACAGATGCCAAGATATTTGTAACAATTCACAACATCCATTGCCTCGCCATTTAAAAAAAAAAATCTCTCGCTTGCTGCCAGGTATCCACCTTAAAAAGAACAAACAACAAAAAACAAAAAAAAACAAAAACAAAAAAACTACGATGCGGCTCTTTTCTATATTTATCTTAAGTTGAAGCCTTGCAGCTGTACTATGGAGATTATTCAACTGGATTTGGAGTCCAACTGGACTTTCTGATAACAAAGCAATATCGTCAGCCTCTAACAAAATAAATAATTCGAAGATTTCAGGTGACCCTGTGGCTCCATGACGTCACTTTTCAATTACTTCTGAAGCCAATTCATTTATGAAGAAAGAAAACAAAAGAGGACTACAGTCATCTCCCTATTCACACCCTGTGTGCACAAAATGCAGTCTGCGAGTTTATTGCTACATCTTACTTTTGCTTTCGCATTAGAATACATACTTTTTATACACTGGAACAGCTTCCCTTTAACATCATTCTTTTGAAGAACTGGCCATAAAAGTTTCCTTGAAATGGAATAGAAGGCCCTCTCAAAATCAATAAAAGCAACATGGAATTTACGCACTATTATAAACTGCTTCTGTATAATTGCTGATAATGTAAATATGTGGTCCACTTTAGAGTATCCTTTCTTAAAACCAGCCTCTGATATTCCTCAGTGACATTATATACTATTCTACCCAAATCTGCAACTTGTAGTTTATGATAGAACTATATACTTTGCTGCCAATGTCAGAACGTGACAGTCCTCTGTAGTTGCCAGAATCATTAAAACATCCTTGTTTTTAAAGAATGGTACTATGTTTTTGATTCCACCCATCCTTCGGGGTATATTCCTCTGTCAAAAAGCGCATTGAAATTTTTATCAAGGAACTCGACGATAATCTTACCACCATTTTTAAACACTTCCATCTGGACCAGCAGATTTGCCGTTTTCCAACTTCTTTATAGATACTTAAACTTCCTCCCTGGGGACTGGGTCATCCAGAAATCTTGTTTCATCTGTGTTTTCCGAATTATTTACCGTTTCCGTTTCTATTGTACTGCCAACATCTTTTAAAGGAGGCTTTTGAAATGTTTATGCCACTCGTTAACAGAAATCGTATCATATGTGCGAGACACCTAGGATGACACCCTATGTACATTACGCCAAAAGTCATTGGCATTATTCACAGAGTTCATAAGATTATTTAATAAACAAATGTTGTATTCATTTTCCTTCTTCTGTAATAGTTTTTTTTTTATTATCTTCGTTATTTACAGTACCTTGACCTGTCAGTAATATCCAATGTTCTACAAAATATTCTTAGGAGCTTTCTTGCAAACAAAATTAGCTGCTTGGCATTCTAGGTCAAACCACGCATCGTTACGTGTTCTTTTGTCAATTCTGATCCTTGTTTTCATACACTCTGCTTGTTTTTTCATGCAGTTGTTAAACGCATTCAATGCCAAGTTAATATTCACATCTATGAGGTCAGCTGCTGCTTCAAGTGAAGATCTAGTACCTTCATCGTTCATCAGCGCACGAAATAATTCAGCATTCTGTTCCCGCCGTACAAACTTTTCATAAACTTACGATTTTCATTCATATTATCGTGATCCTTATGAAGTTTATCATCTTGATAAAAGTTCGCATGGAATTCCAAAGGCAAATGATCAGACTCAATGTGTTCTTGTACATACAGAGAACATGATGACATAACACATACACAAAGATCAACAGCGGCCAAAAAATAATCATTAACATGATTACCTGTGTCAGAAACGTATGTGAAACGACCTTTGAGTCGTCATTACGTACTCCGTGTAAAATACATGATTCTAGAGTTGTGCACGTGTTTAGTAAACACTTACTAGATCTATTTATATAGTTTTGTCTTCAGACTCCCTTTTGACACGAAAAGAATCCTTTTTTTAAACGTGTACTATAAACAGTGGTATAAGCACCTGTATCCTGACCGATATTAGACATTCTGCTGTTAAGGTCTCCGCTCACACGAATATACATCTTAGGACATTCAAAGACCTGATGTGTGACAATATCTTCTAGCGCGCATACCACTATCAACATCAAAATACGAATAGTATGGTGAATTTTCCGGGGGTACGTATGTATATACATACAAAACATCTTTTGTCAAATTAAGTAGACTTTTGGAAATTACAAACATGATAACATTGTTTAGTCAACATCAACTGCTTTAACATACTGCAAAAGTTTCTTTCACGAGACAAATATCCCCTCTGATCGTCTCCCTTGATGTGCAATTGCACAGCAGGTTTACAGAAAACTTCATGGGAATGAAAACAAAAAGTTGTAAATAATCAACGAAAGTTTCAACAAGACAAACTATGTCAACTGATGTTATATAAGATGTAAATTTATGATCACCAATTTTCGACAATAACCCATTGACATTCCAATGTAAAAATGAGAAATGATTTTCATCCACACACACGTTATTCCTCTCACGCTCTCGTATGCATGCACTCTTCCCCTGTTGTAAACGATTCTCACTACCACTCTCAGAACACGCATCAACACCACTGGTTCCCCTGCTGTAAACGATTCTCACTACCACTCTCAGAACACGCATCAACACCACTGGTTCCCCTGCTGTAAACGATTCTCACTACCACTCTCAGAACACGCATCAACACCACTGGTTCCCCTGCTGTAAACGATTCTCACTACCACTCTCAGAACACGCATCAACACCACTGGTTCCCCTGCTGTAACGATTCTCACTACCACTCTCAGAACACGCATCAACACCACTGGTTCCCCTGCTGTAAACGATTCTCACTACCACTCTCAGAACACGCATCAACACCACTGGTTCCCCTGCTGTAAACGATTCTCACTACCACTCTCAGAACACGCATCACACCACTGGTTCCCCTGCTGTAAACGATTCTCACTACCACTCTCAGAACACGCATCAACACCACTGGTTCCCCTGCTGTAAACGATTCTCACTACCACTCTCAGAACACGCATCAACACCACTGGTTCCCCTGCTGTAAACGATTCTCACTACCACTCTCAGAACACGCATCAACACCACTGGTTCCCCTGCTGTAAACGATTCTCACTACCACTCTCAGAACACGCATCAACACCACTGGTTCCCCTGCTGTAAACGATTCTCACTACCACTCTCAGAACACGCATCAACACCACTGGTTCCCCTGCTGTAAACGATTCTCACTACCACTCTCAGAATACACATCAACACCACTGGTGGAAGGCAACGTGTTCTCACTTCCCCTGCTGTAAACAATTCTCACTACCACTCTCAGAACACGCATCACCACCACTGGTGGAAGGCAACGTGTTTCTCACTTCCCCTGCTGTAAACAATTCTCACTACCACTCTCAGAATACGCATCAACACCACTGGTGGAAGGCAACGTGTTCTCACTTCCCCTGCTGTAAACATTCTCACTACCACTCTCAGAATACGCATCAACACCACTGGTGGAAGGCAACGTGTTCTCACTTCCCCTGCTGTAAACAATTCTCACTACCACTCTCAGAATACGCATCAACACCACTGGTGGAAGCAACGTGTTCTCACTTCCCCTGCTGTAAACAATTCTCACTACCACTCTCAGAATACGCATCAACACCACTGGTGGAAGGCAACGTGTTCTCACTTCCCCTGCTGTAAACAATTCTCACTACCACTCTCAGAATACGCATCAACACCACTGGTGGAAGGCAACGTGTTCTCACTTCCCCTGCTGTAAACAATTCTCACTACCACTCTGAGAATACGCATCAACACCACTGGTGGAAGGCAACGTGTTCTCACTTCCCCTGCTGTAAACAATTCTCACTACCACTCTGAGAATACGCATCAACACCACTGGTGGAAGGCAACGTGTTCTCACTTCCCCTGCTGTAAAACAATTCTCACTACCACTCTCAGAATACACATCACCACCACTGGTGGAAGGCAACGTGTTCTCACTATCCTCATGCACGCGATCGGGAGCTGGCATAGCTGCAGTGCCATCTTCTGTCACAAGCTCACGGGAACAACGCCACTTGCACGTGAATACATTCTGTCAGAACTAGAGGAAGACGATGATGCTATTTCTTTTTGTTCCCTTTGTGTTATGTATAATTTTAGTTACAAAATATTTTCTATGACTTAACAATGTATACCATTCTTTATGTATGCCAGGCCGGCTGTATTCCTATTGTGTTGGTTTTCGGTTTTGTTGATGATCCAACACACATTTCTTCCACTCTATAACCAGCTGGTCAAAAACCACTGTCGCCTTTTTTCTTTTCTTTTCTGGCTGTCTTTAGATGAAGAACAAATTTCCGTCGAATCTCCCTAACCTTGCGGAGAAATCGTCCCCAGTGAATACGTTGCTGCCCTATAGGTTACTTTTCTCCATGTCTATAAAAAAGGGTACACCAACCAATAATAGGGGAATTTTTCTGCTTGTTGAGTCTATGGAGTCGGTCAAAGTCAATGTCCTGTGTCAGGACCAGTTTGTTCGTCAGCAGATCTCTAATTACATCTTCATATCGCTCTATAGTTTCATTTTCCTGTCGGAGGATGCCATAAAAGTGACATTGAGAGAGACAGAGATTGAGAGAGAGAGAGAGTGAGAGAGAGAGAGACAGACAGACAGACAGACAGAGACAGAGACAGGGACAGAGTGTAATGATAGGCATTGTGTCATTCACTCTTGCATTTTATATTCCAGCGCACTGCGTTAATTTGGGTTGTGTTAATTTCCCTTACGCTCTGTTGTGTTTTGAGATTTTTTTTCATTGTGCTATGTCATGTTATGCTGCTTTGTGTTGATGGATTTGGGTACTTTTAGGTTGTGTTGTGTAATGTTGTAATACGTTGTGTTACCTAGTAATGCCTAGCGTCCCATTTTGGGGACACTTTACTGTAAGCCTCACACAAAGTGTCTCTATTGTTTGTGACCACATGCCTGTTCACGTCACTAAATGAAGGCTACCTCGCCAAACAGACACAATTTGGATGGATGACTTCCCATGGAACATCTAACAACAGCCATTTCCATCAAACTTTTCAAAAGAGCAATCATCGAAATGTCAATCTCCCAAACGGCAAGCCCATAGTTCATACCGCATGTAACATTTTAATAATGTCAACAACAACAAAAATGTTATCTGGTTCATGATCTAAATTTGTATCTCTCAGAGAGGGTAGCTTTTCGTGTGGCTTTTTTTTTGTAACACGGCTCATGTAGTTATTGTGTTTGTTTCAAGAATGTCACGGTACATGAAGTAATAAGCGTGCTTGAAGATGAACTCACATTGAAACGGCAAGTATAAGGTAGAACCGCCGCCAAGTGATGATCTGGCAGATGAGGATAAGGCGGACGAAGATAAAGGAGGAATAACTGACAACCTGAATCGGTGCCAGCTGAGGGCAAGGGCACAAGCTGTGGTGGCAGGGGATGGAGCGTGCACTACGCTGGCAGATGATGAGGAAGAGGAGGAACTGCCACCAACTGTAAACATTACTGGAAAACAAGTCGCTTACGAAGATAATGGATGGTTTCCAACTGATCCGTTCATCACCATCATCATCAACATCGTCATCAGCGGCAGCAGCTGCAGCAGCAACGAGCAGCGAGATAACATCATCATCAATATCATATCAACAA
>JADBJO010006727.1:98825-103825 GCA_016801955.1 Conus betulinus | reverse complement strand
AACAAACAGCTCATGACGCATGGGAATCTGAACCGATAGACTGAACTACTGATGTTATTCTTAGGGCTGTATTCATTTATTTACTTGCTTACATATTTATTTGTTCGCTTGTTTGTTAATCATTTACTTAATAATATTTCTGTAGACTGTTTCATGTTTTATGCATCCAGCTACTATAGAACGCGTCAAGTGTCAAACCTATGTCTGCAAGTGTACCTTGTCCTTAAGGGCCTCAGAGTAACAGGACGTTAATCTAACCCATAAACGAATATGTACAACACTTAAAACCACCAGAAGACACGTTGCTCTATGCTGCATGCCTTCCCATGTAGGTGTGTGTTTTTATTTTATTGCAGTTTATCTAAATTTAAATCTGGTAACGAATGGGGACACGGAGCCCACCAACAGGGGAGAATATTCAAGGGGTACCCTAAAATTAACATGCTGCAGTGAAGAAAAAAAAATCTCAAAAATATGTTTATAGCTTTATTTTGTTCTCTACCAAATCTTTCAGAAGATTCGGTGCAAGACATTATTTCCGTCTGCAGTACTTTCGATTTGTGAAGCTCATTGTTCAGTAGGAAGTTTGCTTTCGCTGTGTATATTTGTTTTAATAGCACACTAGCATTCTTCCACGATATCCTTTCCTTGTTTACCTCTTTCATAACATGCTTTTAAATTCTTTGTTACTACATAGAGAGAATAGAGTTGAATAGAAGTGCACAAACACAGGCACAAAGAGTCAAACTCCTGGTTACAATATGTCTCATTGTTCTTCATCATCATCATTCATCATCATCATCATCATCGTCATCATCATCATCATCATCATCATCATCATCATCATTATCCTCCTCCTCCTCCTCCTCCTCATCATCATCATTATCATCATCCTCCTCGTCCTCCTCCTCCTCCTCCTCCTCATCATCATCATCATTGACTTTCTTCTTCTTCTTCTTCTTCTTCTTCTGAAGAGCACTTAGGCAAGGTCTGTCCTCATTTAGACCACTCTCTGAGCGCTATACTCTCCACACTTTCCTCTACACAAAGGGCTGACTCTCTGGGTAGAGTCGACTGAAGAGCTGTCTGCTGGCGCTACATACCGTGGTTTCCCGCTTCATTCAGTCGATGATTTTACCATTCATGTTTTCGATCTCTCTGTGGGTCCTGTGTGTATATGTGTCATCCACGTCACTGGCCAAACCAGCCTTCTGTTCCGAAAGGTGGTGACGGGATTTTACGTGTGTGCAAGGTGCTACACGTGCGTTCACACAATGGAGTCAGAACAATGTCTACTTCGGATGTGTACTGAAAAGCCCCAGCAGAGATTAGAACCCACAGCCCCAGGATAAAGAGTCCGGCGATCTACCAGCAGAGTTATTCCGGGCCTCATGGACGTCGATGTTCTGTACAACATTATAATGTACATCCGGCATTGCCAGGACCGAGACAGGCAAAGCACGGTACATTACTGTCTCTGTCAAGCAACATTGGCAAAGTGTGGCACATATAAATTCTCTGCCAGGCAACATTGGCAAAGTGTGGCACATATAAATTCTCTGCCAGGCAACATTGGCAAAGTGTGGAACATTTAAATTCTCTGCCAAGCAACATTGGCAAAGTGTGGCACATATAAATTCTCTGCCAGGCAACATTGGCAAAGTGTGGCACATATAAATTCTCTGCCAAGCAACATTGGCAAAGTGTGGCACATATAAATTCTCTGCCAGGCAACATTGGCAAAGTGTGGCACATACACTTCTCTGCCAGGCAGCGTTGCCAAAGTGTGGCACATACAATTTTCTGCCAAGCAACATTTGCAAAGTGTGGCACATACACTTCTCTGCCAGGCAGCGTTGCCAAAGTGTGGCACATATAATTTTCTGCCAAGCAACATCGCCAAAGTCTGGCACATACAATTTTCTGCCAAGCAACATCGGCAAAAGTGTGGCACATACAATTCTTTGCCAACAACATTGGCAAAGTGTGGTACATACAATTATTTGCCAAGCAACTCTGCAAATTGTGGTGCAGTAGTTCTTCCTTGAAGCAACACTGTTAAAATGTAGCGCATAAAATTATCTGTCAAACAACTTTGGCAAAGTGTGACACATACGGTTCTGTGACTCAAGTGACTCTGTTGAATGTGGTACAGTAATTCCTCCTTCAAACGACAATGTCAAATTGTGGCGCATTAAATCATTTGTCAAGCAACATTGTCAAAATATGGCACATTGAATTACCTGTCGACAACCATTGTGAAAATGTCGCGCATGAAATTATGTGTCAGGCAGCAATGTCAAAATGTGGCTTCTTCAATCATATCAAGCAACATTGTCAAAATGTGTTACATTAAGTTATGGCAAGGAACATTCTCAGTTTGTAACACATTAAATTCTGTCAAACAACGTCAAAATGTCGCATCCGTTAACTGTCAAAAGCCATGGTAAAAGTGTGGCATCTGAAATTATCCGTCAAGCAACGTTGTTAAAATAATTAACAAACAAACAACATTGTCAGAAAGTAGCACATGAAATTATCTGTCAAACAATATTGTCAAAATGTGACACATCGAATTATCTGTCAAGCAATACTGTAAGGCGTGATGCATGAATTCCTCTGCCAAGCAACAGTAGCAAAGTGTAGCACATCAATTTTTTTGACGAGCAACATGTCAAAATGTGGCACATTAATATTTTCCGTCAAGTAATAAATATTTTAGTGCTGTGCTGTGCTGAATCTTTGTCCCTTTACAGACACTGTGCTGTGCTGAATCTTTGTCCCTTTACAGACACTGTGCTGTGTTGAATCTTAGTCCCTTTACAGACACTGTGCCGTGTTGAATCTTTGTCCTTTTACAGACACTGTGCTGTGATGAATCTTTGTCCCTTTACAGACACTGTGCTGTGATGAATCTTTGTCCCTTTACAGACACTGTGCTGTGATGAATCTTTGTCCCTTTACAGACACTGTGCTGTGATGAATCTTTGTCCCTTCACAGACACTCTGCTGTGATGAATCTGTGTCCCTTTACAGACACTGTGCTGTGTTGAATCTCTGTCCCTTTACAGACACTGTGCTGTGTTGAATCTTTGTCCCTTTACAGACACTGTGCTATGTTGAATCTTTGTCCCTTTACAGACACTGTGCTGTGTTGAATCTTTGTCCCTTTACAGACACTGTGCTGTGTTGAATCTTAGTCCCTTTACAGACACTGTGCCGTGTTGAATCTTTGTCCTTTTACAGACACTGTGCTGTGATGAATCTTTGTCCCTTTACAGACACTGTGTTGTGATGATTTTTGTCCCTTTACAGACACTGTGCTGTCATGAATCTTTGTCCCTTTACAGACACTGTGTTGTGATGAATCTTTGTCCCTTTACAGACACTGTGCTGTGATGAATCTTTGTCCCTTTACAGACACTGTGCTGTGATGAATCTTTGTCCCTTTACAGACACTGTGCTGTGATGAATCTTTGTCCCTTCACAGACACTGTGCTGTGATGAATCTTTGTCCCTTCACAGACACTGTGCTGTGATGAATCTTTGTCCCTTTACAGACACTGTGTTGTGATGAATCTTTGTCCCTTTACAGACACTGTGCTGTGATGAATCTGTGTCCCTTTACAGACACTGTGCTGTGTTGAATCTTAGTCCCTTTACAGACACTGTGCCGTGTTGAATCTTTGTCCTTTTACAGACACTGTGCTGTGATGAATCTTTGTCCCTTTACAGACACTGTGCTGTGATGAATCTTTGTCCCTTTACAGACACTGTGCTGTGATGAATCTTTGTCCCTTTACAGACACTGTGCTGTGATGAATCTGTGTCCCTTTACAGACACTGTGCTGTGATGAATCTTTGTCCCTTTACAGACACTGTGCTGTGATGAATCTTTGTCCCTTTACAGACACTGTGCTGTGATGAATCTGTGTCCCTTTACAGACACTGTGCTGTGATGAATCTGTGTCCCTTTACAGACATTGTGCTGTGTTCAATCTTTGTCCCTTTACAGACACTGTGCTGTGATGAATCTTTGTCCCTTTACAGACAAACCCATGTGCTCACACTGTACCACCTTATCACTTGCATGTTCTGCCCTGAACAATTAACATGTCCTGTATAAACGGTGACAATTTGAGCTTTGGGTTTATCCAGAACAGAAATCACTCGGATGTTTGGAAAATGAGAGATTCCGTCAGATGTACGCTGTGTGCCAAGCAGAAGCTGGAATCGTAGTCATCATTAAGGACGGTAGTAGTGAAAGGAAACCGCAGTGGGTAGCTGTATAATTGATAGTCGTGACGTCATGGGACGTTAGCTCCACGCCGTTGACAGCAGAGCATCTCAATTGAGGACTACCAGTAAGTCCTATAACCACACTGTCTAGTGTCTAACAGCAACATGCGCATTGCTCAATTGAGGACTACCAGTAAGTCCTAAAATCACACTGTCTGGTGTCTAACAGCAACATGCGCATTGCTCAATTGAGGACTACCAGTAAGTCCTATATAACCACACTGTCTGGTGTCTAACAGCAACATGCGCATTGCTCAATTGAGGACTACCAGTAAGTCCTATAATCACACTGTCTGGTGTCTAACAGCAACATGCGCATTGCTCAATGGAGGACTACCAGTAAGTCCTATAATCACACTGTCTAGTGTCTAACAGCAACATGCGCATTGCTCAATGGAGGACTACCAGTAAGTCCTATAATCACACTGTCAGGTGTCTAACAGCAACATGCGCATTGCTCATACAGCAGCTTGTACCAGGCACACAGCGCTGCGCTTGATACAGACGGCAGCCAACAATTGTGCAGATGTATTTTGTAGGTTGTAACTATTGATTACAGTGATCACTCTGTCTCTTTCAAGTTCTCTATGTGCAAGCGTACGGGCATGTTTGTGTGCATGAGCGCACGCGCGCGCGCACGCGCGCGTGTGTGTGTGTTTGTATATATTGGGCAGAATTCTTTTTTTTTGTTGTAAATTTTC
>JADBJO010006727.1:60000-96760 GCA_016801955.1 Conus betulinus | reverse complement strand
AAAGAAAGACAAAACGAACAAATAAACAGACTGTGCTTTCTGCCACATTTAGACACCAGTCCCTTGACCCATTTCACTTTGCTTACAAACATGGCCGGGGCTTTGAGGATGTTGTTAGATCCTTCTTCACAATGTGTGAAGTTACTTTTTAAGGCGTCATTCATTATTCCTCATCTGCATATGTTTATGTATCTGTATACTACACAACATTTGTGTATTGTCACCTGCAGGCCTATATTAGTGTCAAATCTTTTGCTCCATCATTGCTCCACTGTTGACATTCGTTGAGCCTAGTGGCACCAGGTATCAGAAAGCCTGGCAGAAATCATACATCGATGTCTGGATGTTACGGACTGCCATCGCTTCCTGTAATCTACGTGTTGAGAGTAGGGAGGAATTCACTGCAAGGCCTACATCTTGAATGACACATTTTGTTTCTGTATAGAGTGAACACACGCAGTGCAAGGAATGTTCATGGAACGAGACCAATCCAGGTATTATGCTGATGTATACAGAGGACACGTCTGTCATTCTCAATGGTGTTTGACATAAAGTACTATCTCCAGATGGAAATCTGACCAGAACTCTTCATGTGGTACCATGTGGAAGAAGAAAGGTGTGTCAGGGCGGCATCACGTTTTGTAGTTTGCAGAAACGTTTCATACACACTTCGGTTTCTGTTTCCTACCGTCCTGTTAGAACAGTCAGTGCCATGCCCAATTCCAGTCAGTGCCATGCCCAATTCCAGTCAGTGCCATGCCCCCTATTCCAGTCAGTGCCATGCCCTATTCCCAATACCACTCCCAGTACATCATTCTCAACAGCTGATCGCCAGACATGTGAAAAAGTTTGATCAGGGGAAACAAATCAACATTATACAATCCTATGTTCACATGCCATGCCACAGAAAATGGAGCCATGTTGAACCTGAAATAATGTCTAATCGACCCTGATCCCCACTGCAATGCAACGCCAGTGGTCAGGCCTAACATAGATATTCACGCCAGCGAGCAGCACCGTGTGATGTCAGGTGACCAACCCCCACAATGTTAATGCCACAGAATGACATCGATGTCGTCATGTATTTCACACACCTGTCAAACTCTTTGAAGAAACATAGTGAATCGGTAAGCTGTACAATCGAATAGGTAAGCCATAGTAGTGGTATTTAAACAAGTCAGCACACTCTGAATGAACAAGAATTGTTCACTGAAGACCAGGCTGAGATGATGTGCCGTCAGCCTCATTGTACAGTTGTCAAACATGACTCCTGAGACCTTACTCACTAGTAATTGTATTGAGATCATCTGTCTCCGTGCGACACACACACACACACACACACACACACACACACACACACACACACACACACACGTACTCGCTCTCCAGATAAAGATATTCCACGTCAGGCGTATTTCTGATGGTATGACTAGACAGATTTCCCACGTGCGAGACCATACCACAAGAATCACGCTGAACCACGGGTACAGGTGCTGTGAGAAGTGCAGTCCCTCATTTTGTGTTCATCGAAGACTTCATGGGCCTGTGTCTGGGATATCCGTCCTCCACTAGACATTGTAGGATGGCCATGGACAGGGAGTCATGGTGTAGTACATGCCCGTGTCAGGCCAGCTTACAGTGTCTGATCGCTGCTTGTTATCATCATCATCCTCATCCTCGTCGTCGCGTCATCATCATCATCATCATCATCATCATCATCATCATCGTCATCATCATCATCATCATCATCCTCATCCTCATCATCATCATGATGTTCATCATCATCCTCATCCTCATCCACATCGTCGCGTCATCATCATCATCATCATCATCATCATCATCATCATCATCATCATCATCATCATCATCATCATCATCATCATCATCATCATCATCATCATCATCATCATCATCATCATCATCATCATCATCGTCGTCGTCGTTGTCATAGTCAATGTAGCAAAGACGAAAGAGAGAATACTATCTCATTTTTATTGGCCAGGTGTGTGCGCCGATATTTCGCACTTCTGTCGGTCAAGTGAGAAGTGCTGGAGAACCATTGACAAGGGCAGGGTACCACCAGTACCGCTGGGAAAACTGCCCATTGTCCAAGACCCATTTGAGAGAGTGGGAATGGACCTGATTAGGTTCTTGACACCCATTTCTCGGTCAGGTCATCGTGATGGTAGACTAGGCAACAAGACATCCCGAAGCCATGCCACTGCTTGATGTGATTACAGAGTCCGTGGCGGATGCAGCGTTTGAAATGTGGACGCGAACCGGCATCCCGAAGGAGGTGTGCTAACCGGTTGAGGAAGGCAGTTCACAAGTGAGACAATGAAGGAGGTGCTAATGGGTAGAGGAAGGCAGTTCACAAGTGAGACAATGAAGGAGGTGCTAACCGGTAGAGGAAGGCAGTTCACAAGTGAGACAATGAAGGAGGTGCTAACCGGTAGAGGAAGGCAGTTCACAAGTGAGACAATGAAGGAGGTGCTAACCGGTAGAGGAGGGCAGTTCACAAGTGAGACAATGAAGGAGGTGCTAACCGGTTGAGGAAGGCAGTTCACAAGTGAGACAATGAAGGAGGTGCTAACCGTAGAGGAAGGCAGTTCACAAGTGAGACAATGAAGGAGGTGCTAACCGGTAGAGGAAGGCAGTTCACAAGTGAGACAATGAAGGAGGTGCTAATGGGTAGAGGAGGGCAGTTCACAAGTGAGACAATGAAGGAGGTGCTAATGGGTAGAGGAAGGCAGTTCACAAGTGAGACAATGAAGGAGGTGCTAACCGGTAGGAAAGGCAGTTCACAAGTGAGACAATGAAGGAGGTGCTAACTGGGTTGAGGAAGGCAGTTCACAAGTGAGACATGAAGGAGGTGCTAACCGGTTGAGGAAGGCAGTTCACAAGTGAGACAATGAAGGAGGTGCTAACGGGTAGAGGAAGCAGTTCACAAGTGAGACAATGAAGGAGGTGCTAACGGGTAGAGGAGGGCAGTTCACAAGTGAGACAATGAAGGAGGTGCTAACGGGTAGAGGAAGGCAGTTCACAAGTGAGACAATGAAGGAGGTGCTAATGGGTAGAGGAAGGCAGTTCACAAGTGAGACAATGAAGGAGGTGCTAACCGGTTGAGGAAGGCAGTTCACAAGTGAGACAATGAAGGAGGTGCTAACCGGTTGAGGAAGGCAGTTCACAAGTGAGACAATGAAGGAGGTGCTAACCGGTAGAGGAAGGCAGTTCACAAGTGAGACAATGAAGGAGGTACTAACCGGTTGAGGAAGGCAGTTCACAAGTGAGACAATGAAGGAGGTGCTAACCGGTTGAGGAAGGCAGTTCACAAGTGAGACAATGAAGGAGGTGCTAACGGTTGAGGAAGGCAGTTCACAAGTGAGACAATGAAGGAGGTGCTAACCGGTTGAGGAAGGCAGTTCACAAGTGAGACAATGAAGGAGGTGCTAACCGGTAGAGGAAGGCAGTTCACAAGTGAGACAATGAAGGAGGTGCTAACCGGTTGAGGAAGGCAGTTCACAAGTGAGATAATGAAGGAGGTGCTAACCGGTTGAGGAAGGCAGTTCACAAATGAAGGAGGTGCTAACCGGTTGAGGAAGGCAGTTCCCAAGTGAGACAATGAAGGAGGTGCTAACCGGTTGAGGAAGGCAGTTCACAAGCGAGATAATGAAGAAGGTGTTCCGATCTCTGGCGAAAAAGGGTTGCGGACTACGCCTACGACGCGCAGGGTAACCAGCTAGTTGAACAAGCGAGACAATGAAGGGGATGTTCCGATCTCTGGCGATAAAGGGATTGCGGACTACACCCTACGAAGCGCAGGGTGACCAGCTAGTTGAACTGTTCAACGGAACTTTGAAATGAATGCTCAGGAGGCTGGTACAATCTCAGGAATGGAACAGGTGAATTCTGGGTCTCTTGTTTGCATACAGAGAAGTTCCTCAGGCAAGTACAGGATTTGCCCCATTTAAACTGCTGTACAGGAGGAGGATCAGAGGCCCCATGCAGATACTGGAGGAGCTCTGGACGCATCCTGAAAGAAAGGAGCTGAAGACTGTGGTGAAGTACGTAGCTGACCTGAGAAACAGGTCATGTGCGACTGCCTTAGAGAAACTCGAGGCAGCGTCAAAGATATACAAGCGCCACTTTGACCTCAAGGCCAAGTGTGCCTAAATCAAAAGCTGCATCAGGAGACAGGAACAATGGTTGGATAGAGGTACACTCGCCCTGGTGCAAAAAAAGCATAAAATGTACAGACGGTGGATATGAACCAGGCACCACAAAAGCAATGCTAAAACTAGAACAGGGCAGACTACACAGGAATGCACTCGCAGGGATGACCAAGACTATCAGGCATACGCAAAGGCAAGAAACAAAGCAGCAAGAGAATACCGAAAGGCAAAAAATCCGACTAGAGAAGACAGTTGCGGAACAGGCCAAGAAAAACCCACAATTATTTTGGTCTTACGTGAAAGCAAAAACTAGCACAAGGACAAGAATATCTGACCTCAAACGAGAAGACGGCACCAAGACCAAACTGACGACGAAAAGGCCCAGGCACTCAATGACTTCTTTCAAAGCGTTTTCACAGAGGAACCAGAGGGGGACTGCCAGAAGCCCCAAATTATGAGTTTAGCAGCACCTTGACAGACATCGAAATCCGAAAGAAGATGTCGAAATGCTTCTCACTAAGCTAAAGTTGGGAAAGCAGCTGGACCAGATGGTATCCCTTCCATCCTACTGGCGGAAACAGCAGATACCGTAGCACTACCTATCAGCATCATTTTCAAGAAATCTCTGAATGAAGGACGCCTCCCAAGCATACGGAAAAAATCCAAAGTTACGCCTATCTTCGAGAAAGGGAGCCGAACTTCAGCAAATAACTACCGACCTGTCAGCTTGACAAGCATACTCTGCAAGACCATGAAGACACTCATCAGGAACAGAATCATGGAACACATGCAAACAGCCTCATATGCAGATGCCTACCAGAATGAGTTGTGTCCGCATATGGAATGTCAAATCAAATTGACTACTGAGGAACCAGTGCGAGCAAAGCCTTACCCTGTACATTCACGCAGAGAGATACTGTGCAGGCAGAGGTGAAAAGCATGCTGGACATGGGACTGATCGAACCATCCGTATCACCATATGCAGCACCTATCGTCTTAGTCAAGAAGAAGGACAGACAGATCAGATTTGCATAGACTATCATCGTCTAAACAGAATAATGGAGTTTGACTGACGCAGAACCTATGCCCGAGATTGAATATCTCTTTGCCAAGCTGGGAGGGAAAAAACGCTGTTCAGCAAGCTCGATCTGTCAAAGGACTGTTGGCAGGTACCAGTGGAAGACGCTGTTCAGCTAGCTCGATCTGTCAAAGGGCTGTTGGCAGATACCAGTGGCTGAGAAAGATCATCCCAAGTCGGCTTTCTGCACTTGGCAGGGACATTTCCAATGGAAAGTCATGCCCTTTGGATTGTGCACGCCAGGAGCTGTCTTTACGAGGCTGATGAGGAAACCTGCTGCAATCTCTGGATGGTGACGACAATGACAATTTTATTGATGACGTCTTGGTTGCGACCAAAACCGAGGAAGAACATGTGGCTGCAGTAAGGAGTGTACTGCAACGACTCCGAGAGGCATGTTGTCGGCAAGGCCCACGTATCGTGCCTGGGGTACCGGATCGGACGAGGCCGATGCCAACAAGAGGACGACCAGATGGAGACAATCCGATTCTGCAAGAGCTTCATACCCAGTTACTCGGACATTACCCTTCCTCTGACAAACCTGACGAAAGGCACACGTCAGGGACCCATGCCATGGAGTGACAAATGTGAAGCTGCCTTTGAACAGCTCAAAATGTCTTTTGTGCAACCTCCTGTCTGTGCACTGGCAGTGACAGGAAAGCCATACGTGTTGCGTTCAGACGCACCAGGCACTGGACTTGGAGCAGCATTGCTCCAAGAACATAAGGGGGAGCTAGAGCTGGTGCCATGTGCCAGCAAGAAACTATCGAAAGCAGTGCGAAATTACCGGGTGATTGAACAAGAATGTCTAGCTCTTGTGTGGGCAGTGCGCAAGTTTTCCACGTTCCTCTATGGGGTGAAGTTCACTTTTCAAACAGATCATTGCCCTCTGCAGTACCTTCACAGAGTCCAGTCGCCAAGTGGCAGAATGACACGATGGGCGCTGCTTCTGCTGCCCCTCAGTCTACTGTGGAAGCCACCCCTGGCAAGGGGTACTGTGGAAGCCACCCCTGGCAAGGGGTACTGTGGAAGCCATCCCTGGCAAGGGGTACTGTGGAAGCCACCCCTGGCAAGGGGACCGTCACAGCTGACTACCTTAGCCGGATCGGTGAACTGAAAGGTGGAGAGAATCAGTAGGATGCTCTATTGTATGATCCCGTTGAAAAGAGAGAATCAGTAGGATGCTCTATTGTATGATCCTGTTGAAAGGAGAGAATCAGTAGGATGCTCTATTGTATGATCCTGTTGAAAAGAGAGAATCAGTAGGATGCTCTATTGTATGATCCTGTTGAAAGGAGAGAATCAGTAGGATGCTCTATTGTATGATCCTGTTGAAAGGAGAGAATCAGTAGGATGCTCTATTGTATGATCCTGTTGAAAAGAGAGAATCAGTAGGATGCTCTATTGTATGCTCCTGTTGAAAGGAGGAGAGAATGCTCTATTGTATGATCCTGTTGAAAGGAGAGAATCAGTAGGATGCTCTATTGTATGCTCCTGTTGAAAGGAGGAGAGAATCAGTAGGATGCTCTATATTGTATGCTCCTGTTGAAAGAAGAGAATCAGTAGGATGCCCTATTGTATGCTCCTGTTGAAAGCACTCTATTTGACAAGGAAGTACAAGTAGTATGGCACGATGTGCCACCTCTGAGACAGACACAGACAGTGAAGCTTGGAAAGACGAGAAAGACACTGGAGAGCGCAGATGGAACAGATCCTGGATCTGCCCAATCCAACAAATAGTCATCACGTAGGGCCACACAGACATCTACTGATATCAGTCAGCATGTAGGGTCATACAGACATCTACTGATATCAGTCAGCACGTAGGGCCACACAGATATCTACTGATATCAGTCAGCACGTAGGGCAATACAGACATCAACTGATATCAGTCAGCATGTAGGGTCATACAGACATCTACTGATATCAGTCAGCACGTAGGGCAATACAGACATCAACTGATATCAGTCAGCATGTAGGGTCATACAGACATCTACTGATATCAGTCAGCACGTAGGGCAATACAGACATCTACTGATATCAGTCAGCATGTAAGGTCATACAGACATCTACTGATATCAGTCAGCACGTAGGGCAATACAGACATCTACTGATATCAGTCAGCATGTAAGGTCATACAGACATCTACTGATATCAGTCAGCACGTAGGGCAATACAGACATCTACTGATATCAGTCAGCATGTAAGGTCATACAGACATCTACTGATATCAGTCAGCATGTAAGGTCATACAGACAGCTACTGATATCAGTCAGCATGTAGGGTCATACAGACAGCTACTGATATCAGTCAGCATGTAAGGTCATACAGACATCTACTGATATCAGTCAGCATGTAAGGTCATACAGACATCTACTGATATCAGTCAGCATGTAGGGTCATACAGACATCTACTGATATCAGTCAGCATGTAGGGTCATACAGACATCTACTGATGTCAGTCAGCATGTAAGGTCATACAGACATCTACTGATGTCAGTCAGCATGTAAGATCATACAGACATCTACTGATATCAGTCAGCATGTAAGGTCATACAGACATCTACTGATATCAGTCAGCATGTAAGGTCATACAGACATCTACTGCTATCAGTCAGCATGTAAGGTCATACAGACATCTACTGCTATCAGTCAGCATGTAAGGTCATACAGACATCTACTGCTATCAGTCAGCATGTAAGGTCATACAGACATCTACTGCTATCAGTCAGCATGTAAGGTCATACAGACATCTACTGCTATCAGTCAGGGAAAAAAGAAAGCATTGGTATGGCCATGTCCTAAGATCCAATGACCTCACTAAAATAATCCCCTAGGGAACTGGTCAGGAAGGGAGATGGAGGGTACGATAAAAACAAACAGACTGAGAACACTGCAGAGTAGACAGGGAACAGATCTGCAGACACGCAGGCCTTGGCACACAACTGACGGAGCTGAAGAAACTGCTGAACTGTTCGACAGTGTGGTGTCCCAATGAGACCCCACAGAACTGAAGGAACTGCTGAACTGTTCGTCAGTGTGGTGTCCCAGTGACTGCCCACAGAACTGAAGGAACTGCTGAACTGTTCGTCAGTGTGGTGTCCCAACGACTGCCCACAGAACTGAAGGAACTGCTGAACTGTTCGTCAGTGTGGTGTCCCAACGACTGCCCACAGAACTGAAGGAACTGCTGAACTGTTCGTCAGTGTGGTGTCCCAATGACTGCCCACAGAACTGAAGGAACTGCTGAACTGTTCGTCAGTGTGGTGTCCCAATGACTGCCCACAGAACTGAAGGAACTGCTGAACTGTTCGTCAGTGTGGTGTCCGAGTGACTCCCCACAGAACTGAAGGAACTGCTGAACTGTTCGTCAGTGTGGTGTCCCAATGACTCCCCACAGAACTGAAGGAGAAGGAAGAAAGACACTGACACTAACACTACCCATTTGTTGACGTTGTTGTCCATTCAACACTGGAGTCCTACAGACGAGGGGGTGGGGGGGTGGGGGGGGGGGGGAACAATCGTATTCACGGATACAGAAAGCTGAAATTTCATTTGAACACACGCTCACTCATACACACCTCTCCACAGTTTTTTCTCTCCCATTCCATCCTCTCCCTCTCCCTCTCCCCTTCTGCACCTGTTTGCCCCTCCCTCCACCTTCCTTCCGACTTCCCACCACACGCACACACACAGACACAGACACACACACATGCTCTGCGTGATAAGAGAGAGAGAGAGAGAGAGAGAGAGAGAGAGAGAGAGAGAGAGATTACTTGGTGTTGCTGCTGCTGCTGCTGTGTGAGCGTCCATCACGTGCACTTCAGCGGAGAATGCTGGGTGCCGCTCCTCCTCTGTCGAAGCATCCCGAGGAATGCTGGGTATTGTTGCTGTTCATGTAGTATTGTTCGCACAGCTTACCGCACTGTTGACAAACCTAGCGGGCCAGGTCACGTGAAACTCTCTCTCCCAGTTCCTTTGACTGTCGTCGTTTTCCTCCTGCTGCTGTGAACCGGCCACATGTTTGGATTCCAGAACATCCTGTTTTGTTTCTGCTTTTGTTTGTTGCATAAGTCACCACATGACATGTTCGGTTGTCTGTCGTAATCTGACGACCAAGCACTGTCAGAATGGGGACTCTTTGAGAAATTTGCATGGAAGACGTTTTGTGACGTAAACGAAAATTATGACATCAACATGAGATTGTATTGGAAGATGACGTAAATGAAATCATTTATTTAAAAAAAAAAAAAAAGGGGGGGGGGGGGGGGGGGGGGGGGGGGGGGCGGGAGAGAAAAAAAGAAATGATGAGACCCTGATTCCAATCTGGGACTGCCTTTGTCTGTTCTTCGTCGCTGTCTCTGTTACGACGTGGAGAGGCTGACCACCAGGTCAGTGGTTCGTCGCTGTCTCTGTTAGGACGTGGAGAGGCTGACCATCAGGTCAGTGGATCGTCGCTGTCTCTGACCATCAGGTCAGTAGATCGTCGCTGTCTCTGTTACAACGTGGAGAGGCTGACCATCAGGTCAGTAGATCGTCGCTGTCTCTGTTACAACGTGGACAGGCTGACCATCAGGTCAGTAGATCGTCGCTGTCTCTGTTACAACGTGGACAGGCTGACCATCAGGTCAGTAGATCGTCGCTGTCTCTGTTACGACGTGGAAAGGCTGACCATCAGGTCAGTAGTTCGTCGCTGTCTCTGTTACGACGTGGAAAGGCTGACCATCAGGTCAGTAGTTCGTCGCTGTCTCTGTTACGACGTGGACAGGCTGACCACCAGGTCAGTAGATCGTCGTAGTTTGCTGTGCCCAGTGAGACCGGGGCCCCGAGTCTTGCCAGGGACTGCGCATTTCTTTTATTCGTCGCTTTCTCTGTTCCGACATGGAGAGGCTGACCGCCAGGTGGTAGTTGACGTAGTTTGATGCATACTGTAAAGACCCCACTAAACTTGAAAGTGAGAGTCAGACAGTCATACATACAGTACCCCATCATCCGTAACAACTTTTGACTGTGTTCTGTGATGATAATGAATTTTCTTTTTTTTTTGTCTATCACTCATTCAGTTGAAGGAAACAGATTGTGCGGAATAGCGGGTTCACTCACTTTGGCGTATTGTTATCCACTCTCGATCTCAATTTTTGTATTATTATGTTGTGATTTGTTGTATACACGCCTCTGTGTGTAGCAGTAGTAATAGTAGTAGTAGTAGTAGTATTAGCAGTAGCAGCAGCAGCAGCAGCAGCAGTAGTAGTAGTAGTAGTAGTAGTAGTTACATTTTAGGTCTTTTCACAGAATCATGCGGTATAAGACACAATGACACTGACATCTTTTATTGACATTGGCTCGGGCCCTTTTTTGTCAAGGGGGTATGATGTCTCACACAACAGCCATCCCATTCACATCAAGCTTCAAGGTCAAATACGTATTTTAAACAATAAAAAGAACAGCAAACAAGTGGGGTAGTCTTTGCTCCCATAAGGAAATATAATTTATATCCCTCAATGTTTTGAACTTTTATTCATTCATATTTTTCTTCTATATGTCTACAGCTTCTGTTACATGTTTTGCCAGCATCTTCAACAATGTCATCATTTGTTTGCAAACTATTGTTATGGTTTCGACTCTTGACTGTGTTATGGTCAAAGAGTTTTGATTTGTTCTAATGTTCCTGTAGGGGGGACAAAAAAGTGAACAAGAAATGTAAACTCATCCTCTCTTATTGCATCATCATTACACAATGGACACGAATCATCAACAGCAGCGTCATTTCCAAACCAACTTTTATTAGCGTTTAATCCCAGAGTTCTGTTTCTAAATCTTGCAAGGATACCTCTTTGTAACCGATTATATACTAAGTATAGACACGTTTCTGCCTTCAAGTTACTTTTAAAGGACTGGAACCAGGAATATTTCTGAATACATTTTTAAAAACTGTTATCTTGATATTTTTGGACGAATATTTCTACAACTGTGATGCGGAATTACCAACCACACTTTTTAATGTCACGCTTCTTGATTTTCTTCTTCTATTTTCACCACACGTTTAGACACTGGGTCATCACGCCGGAAGAACTCAGCTGACAAAAACTTTGCGCCGCTGATCCTGATGTTTGTGTCACTGGTTCGAATCTCCACTGGCTCGTTTGAGTACAGACGTTTATTATATTATTATTATTATTATTATATTATATTCTTTCAGAGTTTTAAAACTCTATTTCTTGAAAGGCCTTGGAATAAGACTTTAAACCGATGTTCAGCATGTGAACGTACACACAGCATCTCACACAGGCATAAAATCTCCATCACCAGCTTAGGAAAGAGGACGGAATTTTGGCCGTTGCTGTTACTCATATAACCCCAAACTGTCCCTTTTAGAAACGCGGGAATCATTTGCCTTTAGACCTTACCCGTCTGAATTGTTGCAGCTGGCTGATGTGAGCAGTGATGGGGAGAGAACTGTTGTATTGTGTGACCAGTTTATAATACTGATGTCCTTTTGTTTGTTCGAGGACACTGCCATTTGTAAGGGTTGACACCTTTTGTGATGAGTCACATTGAAAGGTAAGTCTATGTCTGGCTTGTTTTGAAACATTTTGTATACAATAAAGAACACTAGTTGGTTATTAGACACTAATACAAAACTGGTTTTCTCAGTTTGAAGCATTAATTACCATTGATGCTGTGTAGACCAAAGCTAGCGTCCCTTTCTAGGCACAACGGAATCAAGAAGGGTGGGTTTTTTTTAAATTATTTCCGCTCACATTCACTAATCATTGTGGATCATTTTTTTTTCAGACAATTCTGTGTTCACGAAGTGGTCATGGTCTGTTCATGAAGCATACGCTTCAGAATGACACAGGCTTAGAATGGACCATGATCTATATCGACCCACCAGATGGCTGTGATGTTGATACTGATGTAGACAGTGGCGAAGAAGATGCAGAGAAAAAGCATCTCTAATTTCAATTGCTGTCACTTTACTGTTCTAGCAACAGCAACAGTCATCAGAAATGGCGAGAGATAGACTTTAGATGCAGGTGATGAAAGGATTTTACTGTGAGTTGACAGTGAGTGTGTGTTGGGTGGAAGGCGGCAGGTGGGTGTTATTGATTTGATAGCTGAGTTGCAGCCAGAACAAGACAGATCCTTCCATCTTACATTGAACAACTTGTTCACATCATTGAAGCTGGTGGACTCCCTGCCCCAGAAGGGGATTGGTTGTACAGGCACACAGTGCAAAGATGGCGCCCATGACAAGTGCGTTTACGCCTTCAACACGGACTAACGTGCACACCTGAACTCATCCTGTTCTGAAGGAGCAAAGAGATGTTGTTCTGCCCTGTATTATGTCATGATGGATACTTCATGACTTAACACATGCGTTTCCAAAGCACTTGCTGAAAACTTTTCATTTTTGTGCACCTAGAACTCGAGTATTATTCCTTTTGTTTCTTTTTCCTCCTTGTTTGAGATTTTGAAGAGCCCCTCCTGCTGATAGATGGCTTGCTATTGAACACAAATCAAACCTGCCTTCATTTGTTTTTGACCCTTTTTTCCATTTGATGGACATTATGCTGGGAATGTGTTGTTTGCGGAGGTCTTGAGGTGGTATGCCGGCCTTTATAGAGTATAGTTTATCTTGTGTTCCTACGTTGGAATTCATGTATGTAGACTGGTTTTATTTTTCAGTACTTTGAGGACATAAAAAGACGGTATCTTTGGTGTGTGATGTTACAGAACACCACTACTCTCTCGACCCCACGTCCCCCAAAAGAGACACATTCAAAGTCAATATTTCTACATTTCACATCAAATCGGCTGCTATGTATGTTCACACAGCATGCAAATCATCACTGTGATGCAGCTTTTGCACGAAAAAAAAATGGGGCACAAACATGTGACATGTGTATGCACAGCATGCATACTGAGAGGGAAAAGGTGGGAACGTGAGTGATTGCTGCTAGACGATCCTGCATGCCCCCTCTGCCATGAAAAACAAACAGTGGAGTATGTCCTAAGCTCATGTAAAGTTGCCCTGGCTCAAGGAAGGCACATATGGAGGCACACAACCAAGTGCTCAAAGAGATTGTACAAGTAGTCTGAGCTAGTACCAAACACCACAAAAGGGAAAATCAGACTCCAAAAGCACCCGCAACATTCTTCACGGCAGGGAGGCAGCGAATCATGGCCAAGAACAACAGTGCCACTCGGAACATGCAGGCAGAGTCTGCTGGACGGGGCAGATGATTGGGAGTGCACTGCAGACCTCCTAGAATAGAAGAGTCACCCGGAGATCATCAGCAAGAGTGGCATGAGACCAGACATAGTAGTCCACTCTCAGTCAACCAAGCAGCTGATCATGATCGAGCTCACGGTGCCATATGAGAACAGAATGGAGGCGGCTCAAATCTACAAGACTGAAAAGTATGCTGATCTGGCAAACAGCCTGAGGAGAGAGAAGGCTATCAGGTCAAAGTCCTCACTGCAGAAATTGGAGCTAGGGAGTTTGTAGGAACGTCTGCATACAGCCTTATGGAACAGCTCTCAGTTGCAGGGAGGGAAAAAACCAGAGCCCTGAAAGCAATGGCAGAAGCGGCAGAGAGGTGTTCAAACTGGATCTGGTCAAGGAGGAGCAAAAGTGAACTTCATAAGGCTTAACTTTCCTACAAATATCAGGTGTCTCAGTGGCTCAGTGGTTAGAGTGCGAGTCTTTAAGTGGAAAATGAGCATGTCCAGAGGGTAATGGGTTCGAATTCCAGCCATGGCTCGTCCCAAGATGAGAAAAAAGGGGCAGCAGAGGAACATCCGGAGTCATGAACCGGGTGTGGCCCAACCCTCGTAGAGTGTCAGAAGATAAGGGCCGAAACACTTGCTTAAAAGGGGTTTCTCTTCTGAGGACTCTCTGCTGCCACGCTCTCCACGAGTTTCTTTATACTGCTAGACTCAATGACGTGGAAAACGACTGAATGTGGCACCAGGCTGTGACTCTTTGATTCGCTGCACCCAGGTAGGCAGGCGTTTGTCTAATCGAGACAGTGAACGATAAAAAAAAAAACTTAGAGGCTGGTCTATTAGCATAAACAGGCGCTGCAGAAGTACCGCCGATAGGTCTAGAATAGAATGACAGAATACCACACCGGGTTCCACCTGTTCTGTCGGCTAAAAGCCAAGGCCAGAATGTCTACACATGCTTTCCCTGTTCATTCTGCAATGCTCTCGGTCCTTTGCGCTCTTCTTGTCCATCTCCCTCCCTCAACAGATCCCTGGAGGATTGTTTCAGCAAGGGGACAGAATCTTGTGGCATGGCCATACCAATGCCGTTATCCTTCTTGACTGACGTCAGTGTGTGTGTGTGTGTGTGTGTGTGTGTGTGTGTGTGTGTGTGTGTGTGTGTGTGTGTGTGTGTGTGTGTGTTTGCTCTTGATGTGACCAGGGTTCTGTGTTTCCTCGTTTTGCCGTCTTCCCTGTTGAGGACTGACATGGGCCGTGACAGTTTTTTTGGTTCATCTGTCCATTGAATGTGTGCCATGGAGAAGACCAGGGATCACAACCTCCGACCCCGCCCTTGTCGCCGTGCTGGCCGTGGTGCTGGTGGTGCTCCTGTGTGCCGCCCACCTGTCCTGGAGGTGTGTCCTGTGCTCCACGGACTGGGAGTTCTACACGGACCCGCTGAACTTCATTAGAGGTGATAGGCGCCCACCCCTTTGTGTTCTACAGTGCATCAACATGACAGTCCATCAGGGCGATCCCTTTGACCTTGTGTTGTTTGTGTGCAAGAACAGGGAGAACTTTAGAATGGGAAGGAAGAATTGCTGTGTGTGTGTGTGTGTGTGTGTGTGTGTGTGTGTGTGTGTGTGTGTGCGTGCGTGCGCGCGCGCGCGCGCGTGTGTGTGTGTGTGTGTGTGTGTGTGTGTGTGTGTGTGTGTCCGTCCATGGTCAAAATGTGTTCCACTCACTCCAGACAAAACTACTGGGCCGACCTTTCTGAAAATTTGTAGGTATGTTCATTATGGGTCAAGGATGATGCCCGATGTTTTAGTTTACAGTTACTAACGGCTGTAATGGCCTGTAACGGTTTTCTTCTGTATGGAATATCTCAGAGAGTACTTGGCCAATCTTTGTGAAAATTAGCAGGTATGTTCATTATGGGTTACGGATGATGCCCGATGTTTTAGTTTACCCCATTAGCCATTATACTAACGGCTGTAACGGTCTGTAACAGTATTTCTTCTTCATAGAATATCTCAGAAAGTACTTGGTCGATCTTTGTGAAAATTAGCAGGTATGTTCATTATCGATCACGGATGATGCCCAATGTTTTAGTTTACCGTTATAGCCATTACTAACGGCTGTAACTGCCCATAACGATTTTTTAATGGAATATCTCAGAAAGTACTTAACTGATCTTTCTGAAAATTTGTATGTATGTTCATTATGGGTCACGAATAATGCCCGATGTTTTAGTTTACCGTTATAGCCGTTACTAACGGCTGTAACGGTCTGTAACGGCTTTTTTCTTCTTCATAGAATATCTCAGAAAGTACATGCCTGATCTTTGTGAAAATTAGCAGGTATTTTCATTATGAGTCACGAATAATGCCCGGTGTTTTAGTTCACCGTTATAGCCGTTACTAACGGCTGTAACGGCCCATAACGGGTTTTCTTCTTTATGGAATACCTCAGAAAGCCCTTTGTCGATCTTTTTGAAAATGTGTAGGTATCTTCATTATGGTTCATGGATGATACCCGATGTTTTAGTTTACCGTTGTAGCCGTTACTAACGGCTATAACTGCCCATAACGGTTTTTTCTTCTTCATGTAATATCCCAGAAAGTACTTGGCCGATCAATATAAGAGGCATGATGAAAACCATTGATCAGGGACTGTAAACTTACCGGACACGGGCATGTATCACACCATGACTCCCTGTCCATGGCCAACCTACAGGGTCCAGTGGAAGGCGTATGTCCCAGAGACGGACAAACATGAGGGATTGGACTTCTCACAACAAATATTTCCCTGGCTCAGCATGTTTGCTTGGGAACGTTTTAACACACGGAGAATATGTCCAGAAAGGGAAGCTTTTAGACATGGGGAAGATACCCAGACAGGAATGTTTTGAGACATTGGTGTATCCAGAAAAGAACGTTTTGAGACGTAGAGAATACATCCAGAAAGGAACGTTTTCAGACATAGAGAGTACATCCAGAAAGGAACGTTTTGAGACATAGAGAATACATCCAGAAAGAAACGTTTTCAGACATAGAGAATACATCCAGAAAGGAACGTTTTTAGACATAGAGAATACATCCAGAAAGGAACGTTCTGAGACATAGAGAATACATCCAGAAAGGAACGTTTTGAGACATAGAGAATACATCCAGAAAGGAACGTTTTGAGACATAGAGAATACATCCAGATAGAAATGTTTTAAAACATGGGGAATATATCCAGACAGGAACGTTTTGATACATGGGGAATATCAAGAGAGGAACGCTTTGACACATGGGGAATATATCCGGACAGGAACGTTTTAACACATTGGGTGTATAATTATCCAGATAGGGGCATTTTGACACATGGGGAATATATCCATATAGAAACACTTTCACACATGGGGAATATATCCAGACAGGAACGTTTTAATCCATGGGGAATATATCCCTGCAGCTACAACAAACAAATGCTGGATACAGATTTGATGGGTGCTACCAGCATATTGGCAATTTGAACGTGGGTGTGCATTTTTCCGTGTGTGAGTGCGTACATGTATGCGTGCGTGTGCGCATGTCTGTGTTTGTGTGCGTTTGTGCGTTTTGAAAGCAAACGTGTGTGTGTGTGTGTGTGTGTGTGTGTGTGTGTGTGTGTGTGTGTGTGTGTGTGTGTGTGTGTGTGTGTGTGTGCGTGTTTATATATATATATATATATATATATATATATATATATATATATATATATATATAGAGATTGAGAGAGAGAGAGAGAGAGAGAGAGAGAGAGAGAGAGAGAGAGAGAGAGAGAATTAGTCATCACTCTGTAACGGCCCCAGCCTGATCACTCCAGATGACTTTTGGTTATGAACAGAGGTGTGTGACTTTGATGTCAGAGGTTTTGGACTTTCCCTTTGAGGATGAAGTTGCTCCATATTCCCAGTATATCTGTTTTCTTTAAATCCCGACAGCCTTTTGTCTCTTCTTTCTCTTTAGACCTGGCAAACCATTTATTCACACTCTAAACAAATACATGCATCGGTCAAGTGGCAGTCCATAGAATCCCTCCCATCAGCAGTGGCAGTCCGTAGAATCCCTCCCATCAGCAGGTCAGTGAAAGAAAGCCGTTGAAGTCAATCAAGCCCAGCTCCCACACACAGGGTTGTGTTCATTGCCAGGTGTTCTGCGCTAAGCTGTTGTCAAACGTAGAACCAACTGCAGGACACTGCTATTAATCAGCAGGTGTCACTGGAAGTCCTGGAGTATGCACAACACTAGTACAGTTCCTGATGAGGTAGTCAATGCAGCGGATTGTAAGGGAAAATATACATTGTTGTACTCCTTACAAAACATTTTTTACAGAGAAATGTGTTAACAGTCACACATAAATGACACTACATATTTGCGAACTTTAGATTAAGAGCTTACTTTGCCCATTTTGTAAGTTTGTTCAGGATATCAAAAAGTCATTTCTTTTTTTTTTCCAGTGTGAAGGGCTAGAGATGTCACTATCCTGCAATTTTTCCCAGGTAGATACAGCTAAAAAAGAAACTCCGGGTATGGTGTTATCAAATGATGAATTATTGATACAGATTTTCGCTGTTTTTTTTTCACATTTGCCTATTGTATTAGACAGAAATGTCGAGCTATGGAGACAATGTTGTTTACACGAAAATGTGTAGTGTTAGATAAAAAAAACAGTCCAGTGTCGATCTATGGAGACCTGCCAAGCTGGCTGAAAGACTGGATGAAACATCAGTATGATGTGACGTGGACATCAGTGGCGAGACGACCAAGTAGAGGAGCAGCAACACCATCACCATAGATACTGAAGGAAACACCCGACTGTGGAGAGTGACTAGAATCATTGTGACAATTCGGTACCTGGGATTCGTTATCAGCAATGAGAGCGTTACATCAGAATTCTGCTATAAACCAGCTGCCGTGGCGAAGTACTTAGCGTCGCGGACATCCGGCTGGGAGGTCGTGTGTTCGATTCGCATCAGAGTCATGTGGGATTTTTCTGCTCCGACCGGCTCCTACCCAGAGATGAATTTGCTACGGGCTCAGTTGGTGAGACTAGGACCACTCAGTCGAGTTTCATCCACTTAATGGATGAGTCTCTGAGAGTGTTGTTCAAATTCCCTGACCAATACTGCAGGTCCATGTATCTCTCGGGCCTGGTTGACGGTGGGATATATCATGAAAGTAAGCGTAGAGTACAGCCTGTCATACAGTCTCAGACGGGAACGGAAATCCGTGGCATAATCTTAATCATCCCCATTCTCATCGATCAGCGTAAAAATGTCTCAAATTGTGTGGCCCTTCATGCCCTGCTCCCATGGTGACTTCAGTTTCCATGTCCTCCCCCCGTATGTGGCCTTGGTTTGGTTCCGTCGGGGTCACTGGTATGGGCGAGTCCATGGGGGCTGTCGTTGGACGGACGTGGTGGCGCCCTCCGAAGGGAGAGCTCACTCACGCCGGCTCCGCGACTAAGCAATTATTGTCGTCAGTCGGGGGCTTAGTAGGTGGTATCCTGTGTACGTTGGATCACAACAGGCGCCACTGAACACCACTGAAGTTACTCGGCAGCAGTGCCGTGTCTCCTCCAGTGGGTTGCCTCTTGACGACTTGACATTGACTGCTCCCTGTGGATTGGAATGAGTGGCGTGGGTGCAATGCCACTGAGGTGACACAGAAGATGGGACAGCAAAAAAAAAAAAAATTCGTTATCAGCAATGGGGATGTTTACATCAGAAATCCGTTATCAGCAATGGGATGTTTATATCAGAAATCCGCTGAAAGGTAGCAAAGAGAACATCAGCACTGTCCAGTGTCACAGATGCTAAGCCGGACAACCACCCCTCCCTCCCCCCCCCCCCCTCCTCTGTCACAATCGTTGACCCTAACCAGCAAACATACTGACCACAAACCCCAATTTCTCCTAATAAAACGTGCGGGGCACAATCAGCGTTATTAACACGAATTAAGTACAGAAACAGGCACTCAGATGTGTGACAGATGTCAGTAAGACCAGTGCCCAGCAGTAGTTTTTTTTTTCTTACAAATACAAGTTCTGGATCAGTTGTCCATGCTCAGGGTATGGTGCAGCGTGTGAGTGCAGTGGTCGCACGCGCACAACACAGGCTCGCACGATTGAACGACACCACAGGTCGTCTCCAATGCACACAAACAACACAAGGCCAAGGGGATCGCCCTGATTGATGTCCTGTTGAAGCGCTGTATAACATAAAGGGGTGGGTCCCCATCACCTCCAATCAAGTTTCTGGTGGACTGTCCTGTTGAAGCACTGTAGAACACAAAAGGGGTGGGTCCCCATCACCTCCAATCAAGTTTCTGGTGGGACTGTCCTGTTGAAGCACTGTAGAACACAAAAGGGGTGGGTCCCCATCACCTCCAATCAAGTTTCTGGTGGACTGTCCTGTTTGAAGCACTGTAGAACACAAAGGGGTGGGTCCCCATCACCTCCAATCAAGTTTCTGGTGGACTGTCCTGTTGAAGCACTGTAGAACACAAAAGGGGTGGGTCCCCATCACCTCCAATCAAGTTTCTGGTGGACTGTCCTGTTGAAGCACTGTAGAACACAAAAGGGGGGGGTCCCCATCACCTCCAATCAAGTTTCTGGTGGACTGTCCTGTTGAAGCACTGTAGAACACAAAAGGGGTGGGTCCCCATCACCTCCAATCAAGTTTCTGGTGGACTGTCCTGTTGAAGCACTGTAGAACACAAAAGGGGTGGGTCCCCATCACCTCCAATCAAGTTTCTGGTGGACTGTCCTGTTGAAGCACTGTAGAACACAAAAGGGGTGGGTCCCCATCACCTCCAATCAAGTTTCTGGTGGGACTGTCCTGTTGAAGCACTGTAGAACACAAAGGGGGTGGGCGTCTGCCACCTCTAATTAAGTTCAGCTGGTCCCCGTGGAACTCCCACTCCGTGGAGCACAGGACACACCTCCAGGACAGATTGCGGACACACATGAGCGCCACCATCACCACGGCCAGCAGGGCGACAAGGGCGGGGTCGGAGGTCGTAATCCTGGTCTTCTCAATAGGACACAGCAAATAGACAGAGGAACACAACAACAACAACAACAACAACAACAACAAACAACACAACAACAACAACAAAAACAACAAAAACTGTTGCTGGCCTACGCCTGCGAAGACAGCAAAAGGATGAAACACAGAGCCCTGGTCACGTTGAGAGCAACAAACACACACACACACACACACACACACACACACACACACACACACACACACACCACACACACACACACACACACACACACACACACACACACAGAGGAAAAATGGGTAGGAAGGACACCACATATGTCCCCCATGACCCTCTCAACAAATAGCCACTGGTAGCAACCACTCCATGGACGTGGGTCAATGTCAGTTACAATCACCATTGTATTTGTTACAGAACATATCACACGTACACACCACCCTTTAAACAAATAGCCACAACTATCAGTTTTTGTATGCTAGTAGGTCTATGTCAGCTACTATCACTATTTAATATGACACAGAACATAACACCACATGCACACACTCTTGATCATGGTGACATCTGGACTGAAAATGGTATGGAAGGATAAGATCTCATGGAAACACAACAGGCTCTTGCATGGAATCATAATATATTCCATCTGCCTGTATGCTTGCATGACATGGACCATCTCAGCGAATGTGAAAGGAAGAAATCAAGATGCGGAAATGAGGTGTTAACGCAAGAGGCGGAACATCAGACATGCTGATCATATAACCAATCACAGAGGATGACACAAACATCAGACAGGCTGATCATATAACCAATCACAGAGGATGACACAAACATCAGACATGCTGATCATATAACCAAGACATGCTGATCATATAACCAATCACAGAGGATGACACGAACATCAGACATGCTGATCATATAACCAATCACAGAGGATAACACGAACAACATCAAACATGCTGATCATATAACCAATCACAGAGGATAACACGAACATCAGACATGCTGATCATATAACCAATCACAGAGCATCACACGAACATGAGGATGACAGGAAGTTTTACTGACGTCAGTCAAGAAGGATAACGGCATTGGTATGGCCATGCCACAAGATTCTGTCCCCTTGCTGAAACAATCCTCCAGGGATCTGTTGAGGGAGGGAGATGGACAAGAAGAGCGCAAAGGACCGAGAGCATTGCAGAATGAACAGGGAAAGCATGTGTAGACATTCTGGCCTTGGCTTTCAGCCGACAGAACTGAGGAACCCGGTGCAGTCTTCTGTCATTCTGTTCTAGCCCTATCGGCGGTACTTCTGTAGCGCCTGTTTATGAATATAGACCCAGACTCTAAGTGTTTTTATCGTTCACTGTTTCATATAGACAATTGCCTCCTACCTGGGTACAGCGAACGAAAGAGTCACAGTCTGGTGCCACACATCCACTCGTTTCCCATGTCATTCAGACCAGCACTACTCACTCACATTCCACCCTTTTCCTCTCAGTATGCATGCTGTGTATACACATGTCAACCTATTTATGCTCCCTTTTTTTTCGTGCAAAAGCTACATCACAGTGTTGGTTTGCATGCTGTTTGAACATACACAGCAGGCAGTTTGATATGGAATGTGGAGTTATTGACTTTGACCGTGTCTCTTTTTAGGGGTGGTGGTGTCGAGAGGGTAGTGGTTTTTCATAACTTCACACAACATTTTTTTTTCTTTTTTTTTTTTTCAGTTTCAATAGCCCCAACGCACTAAAAATAAAAACCAGTCTGCATACGTCAATTCGAATTATAGGAACACAAGATAAACTATACACTATAAAGGCCTGCAAACAAGAACACATTTCCAACACATTTCCATCAAATGGAAAAAAGTTTCAAAAACAAATTGACAAATTGACTTGTGTTCTCTGGCAAACCATGTATCAGCAGGAGGGGTTCCTAAAGATATTTTAAAACAGGAAAACAAAAGAAAAAAAAAAAAAAGAAAAATACTCAAGTTCTAAGAGCAAAAACATGAAATGTTTTCAGTCAGTGCTTTGGAAACGCAAATGTTGAATTCATGAAGTATGCACCGTGATGTAATCTACGGGGAAACAGCACAATCTCTTTGCTCCTTCAGAACATGATGTGTTCAAGTGTGTACGTTAGTCCGTGTTGAAGGCGTAAACGCACTTGTCGTGGGCGCCAACCATGCACTATGTGCCTGTACAACCAATCCCCTTCCGGGGCAGGGAGTCCACCAGCTTCAGCGATGTGAACAAGTTGTTCAATGTAAGACGGAAGGATCTATCTTGTTCTGGCTGCAACTCAGCTATCAAATCAATACACCCCACTTGCCACCTTCCACCCAATACACGCACTACTGCCAACTCATAGTAAACGTATTTCATCACCTGCATCTAAAGTCTATCGCTCGCCATTTCTGAAGACTGTTGCTGTCGCTAGAACAGTCAACAGACAGCGATTGAAATTAGATATGTTTTTTCTCTGCATCTTCTTCGTCACAGTCTACATCAGTATCAACATCACAACCCTCTAGTGGGTTGATATAGATCATGGTCCATTCTAAGCTTGTGCCATTCTGAAGCGTATACTTCATGAACAGACCATGATCAATTCGTGAACAGAGAATCGTCTGAATATAATAATCCACAATGATTAGTGAGTGTGAGCGGAAACAAACCACATTTCTTGATCCCATCGTGCCTAGAAAGGGACGCTAGCTTTGGTCTACACAACGCCAATGGGAATAAATGTTTCACCAAACTGAAAAAAAAATGCATTAGTGTCTAACAACCAAACTTGTGTTCTTTATTGTAAACAAAAGGTTTTATAGCAAACAAGACATGGACTTACCTTTAAAAGTGACTCATCACTCACGACAAATGGCGTCAAGCCTTACAAATGGCAGCCTCCTCAAACAAAACAAAGGGACACCAGTATTATAAACTGGTCACACAATACAACAGTTCTCTCCCCATCACTGCTTACATCAGCCAGCTGCAACAATTCAGACGGGTAAGGTCTAAAAGCAAATGATTCCCGCGCGTTCTAAAAAGGGACAGTGGGGTTATATGAGTAACAGCAACGGCCAAAATTCTCTCCTCTTTCCTAAGCCGGCGATGGAGAGTTTACGCCTGTGTGAGATGCTGTGTGTACGTTCACATGCTGAACGTCGGTTTAACGTCTAATTTAAGGCTTTTCAAGAAACAGAGTTATAAAACTCTGAGAGAAACAAAATACAGTAATCGAACGAGCCAGCAGAGATTCAAACCAGTGACATAAACACCAGGATCAGCAGCGCAATGTTTTCGTCAACTGGGTTCTTGCAGCGTGATGGCCCAGTGACAAAACGTGTGGTGAAAATAGTAGAGGAAGATCAAGAAGCGTAACATTAAAAAAAAGTGTAGATGTTAAATCCGCATAACAGTTGTAGAAATATTCGTTCAGAAATATCAAGATAACAGAACAAAATGTTTTCAGAAATATTCATTGTTCCTATCCTTCAAAAGTAACTTGACAGCATAAAAATATCTATACCTAGTATATGATTGGTGGCAAAGAGGTATCCTTGCAAGATTTAGAATGGAAACTCTGGGATTAAATGCTAATAAAGAATGGTATCTACATGATGCTGCAGTTGATGATTCACGTCCTTTGTGTAATGATGCTACAAATAGAGAAGACGACGACTTACTTTTTGTTGTTCACTTTTTTCTCTCGCTTATTGGAACATCAGAGAAAAAAAATCAAAACTCTTTGACCATGACACACTCAAGAGTCGAAACCGTAACAATAGTTTGCAAACAAATGATGACACATTGCTAAAGATGCTGGCAAAACATGTACCAGCAGCTGTAGACACGTACAACAAAATTATGAATGAATACAAGTTAAAATGGTTCTCATAATATCAAGCCAGATAAATTATCTGTACGGAGATGTGTGAATGGGAGAAGGGAGGACAAGGGCATACATGCGTGCGTGCAAGGCGATGGGAGACTGCATGGATCAGTGTTCACACTGAAGGGAATGGCTGCTGTGTAAGAATGATTTCGTACTAAACATAGACAAGAAACACAAATGGAAATAATTTCATAAATGTGTTTACTTGTGTAGACACCTAATTTGCAGCTCTTTTGTTTATTTTTCTTCTGTGCTAAAAAGCCATTGTACCTCCTTGACAAAAATAAGATACGTGTGTCAGTGTCATTGTGTCTTATACCACATGATTTTGTGAAAAGACGCAAAATGAAACTACTACTACTACTACTACTACTACTACTACTACTACTACTACTACTACTACACACACAGAGGCGTGCAAACAACATAATTGTTCACTAATTGAGATCCTACAAGCGGGTAACAATACGCCAAAGTGAGTGAATCCGCTATTCTGCTCAATCTGTCTCCTTCAACTGAATGTGTGATGAAAAAAACAAACAAACAAACATTCATCATCATTACAGAATACAGTCAAAAGTTGTTATAGATGGTGTGGTACTGTGTGTATGACTGCCTGACTCTCACTTTCAAGCTAAGTGGAGTCTTACAGTGTACATCAAACTACGTTGAACTACCGACCTGGCAGTCAGCCTCTCCATGTCGTAACGGAGACAGCGAGAGAGCAACAAATAACAAAATGTACAGTCCCAGGCCGGACTCAGGGCCTCAGTTTCACCAAGTACAGCAAAAATGCCACGAAGTGCTGACCTGGGATCAGCCTCTCCACATCGTAACGGAGACAGCGATGAACTACTGACCTGATGGTCAGCCTCTCCACGTCGTAACAGAGACAGCGGCGAAGAACAAAGACATTCCCAGATCGGACTCAAGGTCTCACCTTTTTTCTTTCTCTCCCTCTCCGGGTGTTTTTTTTTTTCCGTTATTCGTCTTATTTATGTCATGTTCCACAGTAATTTTACGTTGACCTGATAATTTTCGTTGATGTCACAAAAGTCTTCCATGCAAATTTCTCGAAGAGTCCCCATTCTGACAGTGCGTGGTCATCACATTGCGACAGACAATGGAACATGTCATGCTGTGATTTGTCTAACAAAACATAAAGAAGACAGGATGTTCCGGAATCAAAACACGTGTGGCTGGTTCAAAACAGCAGGAGAAAAAGATGACAGTCAAAGAAATTGTGGAAGAGAGTTTCTGAAATATCTCGCACTGAGGTTTCAGAATGCGGGAATACGACTTACTACCCCCCCCCCCCCCCCCCCATTCCCTCCGCCCCCTCCCTCCCATCCCACCACCCTGCCACTTGCCAGGCATCCCTACAGAGCCATGCACGTGACATGGCCCGCCAGCTTCGTCAACAGTGCTGTAAGCTGTGCGAACCATACTACATGAACAGCAACAACACCCAGCATGCCTCGGGATGCTTTGACAGAGGTGGAGCGGCACCCAGCATTCTCCTCTGAAGTGCCTGCGATGGACACTCACACAGCAGCAGCAACATCAGCAGCACCACCACCAATAATAGCAAGTAATCTCTCTCTCTCTCTCTCTCTCTCTCTCTCTCTCTCTCTCTCTCTCTCTCTCTCTCTCTCTCTCTCTCTCTCTCTCTCTCTCTCTCTCTCTCTCTCTCTCATCATCACACACCGCATGTGTGTGTGTGTGTGTGTGTGTGTGTGTGTGTGTGTGTGTGTGTGTGTGTGTATGAAGGGAGTGAAACCTCTCACAAAAGGCCCTAAACGTTTAGACGAAAGGAATGTTGTACGTGGTAGAGAAATAGGTAACACACCCATTAGCAGTACGCCTTACTTAGCTCACACAGTCAAACTCTGTCAAGGACGACAAAGTGGTCAGGTGACAGATGGCACATAAGGTAGTAAGGACCCTCCCGAGTGCGAACCTTCCCGATAGCGAAAGGGGGGAGGGATGTAACCACTAGGACCTTGGAGCATCGAGTAGGCGCTGAATACTCAGTCAGCTGAGGTTGCTTTGTAAACAGTCCTTGAAGAGCAGGAGTCTTGGGCTCGTTCAGATGGCATTGCCGTGGGGCACTGTGTTGGTTCTATTGTCAGGCTGGTTGAATGCACGTGGACGTTGTTGTCATAGCTTTTCTACAGGATAATTACTGTGTTAAGTGGCCCCCGGAGTTGCCTGGAATTTTTTATGTCCTCTGGAGCCAAGTGGTTGTTTGCTAATCAATTAGGTAGGGATGTGTGTAAATGCTGACGTATGGAAGAATGTAGCGAAAGGAGAATTCAGGGTACTTGTGAACAAGATGGTGAAGAAGCAGCATGGACAAAGGCATGGCCCGAAGGGAAATCTTTTGTGTCCATCCCTATATAAACTGAGGGAGAACAACGTGATGAGAGGGGGAGAAAACCACCACCAGAGAGAGAGAAGGACAGAGGAGAGAGAGGAGAGGACAGAGGAGAGAGAGAGAGAGAAGGACAGAGGAGAGAGAGGAGAGAAGGACAGAGGAGAGAGAGAAGGACAGAGGAGAGAGAGAGTGAGAAGGACAGAGGAGAGAGAGAGGAGAGAAGGACAGAGGAGAGAGAGGAGAGAAGGACAGAGGAGAGAGAGAGAGAGAGAAGGACAGAGGAGAGAGAGGAGAGGACAGAGGAGAAAGAGGAGAGAAGGACAGAGGAGAGAAAGGTAAGAAGGACAGAGGAGAGAGAGAGAGGTGAGAAGGACAGAGGAGAGAGAGATGAGAAGGACAGAGGAGAGAGAGAGAGGTGAAGGAAGGACAGAGGAGAGAGAGGTGAGAAGGACAGAGGAGAGAGAGGAGAGAAGGACAGAGGAGAGAGAGGTGAGAAGGACAGAGGAGAGAGAGAGAGAGAAGACAGAGGAGAGAGAGAGTGAAGGACAGAGGAGAGAGAGGAGAGAGAAGGACAGAGGAGAGAGAGGTGAGAAGGGACAGAGGAGAGAGAGAGTGTGAAGGTCAGAGGAGAGAGAGGAGAGAAGGACAGACGAGAGAGGGGTGAGAAGGACAGAGGAGAGAGAGAGGAGAGAGAGAGAGAGAGAGAGAAGGACAGAGGAGAGAGAGGTAAGAAGGACAGAGGAGTGAGAGGAGAGAAGGACAGAGGAGAGAGAGGAGAGAAGGACAGAGAGGAGAGAGAGAGGTGAGAAGGACAGAGGAGAGAGAGAGGTGAGAAGGAGAGAGAGAGTGAGAAGGACAGAGGAGAGAGAGGTAAGAAGGACAGAGGGAGAGAGGTGAGAAGGACAGAGGAGAGAGAGAGAGGTGAGAAGGAGACAGAGGTGAGAAGGACAGAGGAGAGAGAGGTGAGAAGGACAGAGGAGAGAGAGATGAGAAGGACAGAGGAGAGAGAGAGAGAGAGGTGAGAAGGAGAGAGAGGTGAGAAGGACAGAGGAGAGAGAGGAGAGAAGGACAGAGGAGAGAGAGAGGTGAGAAGGACAGATGAGAGAGAGAGAGAAGGTCAGAGGAGAGAGAGAAGGACAAAGGAGAGAGAGAGAGGAGAGAAGGACAGAGGAGAGAGAGGAGAGAAGGACAGAGGAGAGAGAGGTGAGAAGGACAGAGGAGAGAGAGGTGAGAAGGAGAGAGAGAGGAGAGAAGGACAGAGGAGAGAGAGGTGAGAAGGACAGAGGAGAGAGGGGTAAGAAGGACAGAGGAGAGAGAGTGAAGGACAGAGGAGAGAGAGGAGAGAAGGACAGAGGAGAGAGGAGAGAACAGAGGAGAGATAGAGGAGAGAGAGGACAGAGGAGAGAGAGGTGAGAAGGACAGAGGAGAGAGAGGTGAGAAGGACAGACGAGAGAGAGAGGTGAGAAGGGACAGAGGAGAGAGAGGTGAGAAGGACAGAGGAGAGAGAGTGAAGGATAGAGGAGAGAGAGGAGAGAGAGGACAGAGGAGAGAGAGAGAGAGGTGAGAAGGACAGAGGAGAGAGAGAGAGGTGAGAAGGACAGAGGAGAGAGAGAGAGAGGAGAGGTGATAACGACAGAGGAGAGAGAGTGAAGGACAGAGGAGAGAGAGGTGAGAAGGACAGAGGAGAGAGAGGTGAGAAGGACAGAGGAGAGAGAGGTGAGAAGGACAGAGGAGAGAGAGGTGAGAAGGACAGAGGAGAGAGAGAGGTGAGAAGGAGAGAGAGGTGAGAAGGACAGAGGAGAGAGAGGTAAGAAGGACAAAGGAGAGAGAGGAGAGAAGGACAGAGGAGAGAGAGGTGAGAAGGACAGAGGAGAGAGAAGGACAGAGGAGAGAGAAGGACAGAGGAGAGAGAGGTGAGAAGGACAGAGGAGAGAGAGGAGAGAGAGACAGAGAGAGAGAGAGAGAGAGAGAGGAGAGAAGGACAGAGGAGAAAGAGGTGAGAAGGACAGAGGAGAGAGAGAGAGAAGGACAGGGAGAACAGAGGAGAAAGAGAGAAGGACAGAGGAGAGAGAGAGGAGAGAAGGACAGAGGAGAGAGAGGAGAGAAGGACAGAGAGAGAGGAGAGAAGGACAGAGGAGAAAGAGAAGGACAGAGGAGAGAGAGAGAGGAGAGAAGGACAGAGGAGAGAGAGGAGAGAAGGACAGAGGAGAGAGAGAAGGACAGAGGAGAGAGAAGTGAGAAGGACAGAGGAGAGAGAGGTGAGAAGGACAGAGAGAGAGAGAGAGAGGAGAGAAGGACAGAGGAGAGAGAGGTGAGAAGGACAGAGGAGAGAGAGAAGAGGACAGAGGAGAGAGAGAAAGGACAGAGGAGAGAGAGGTGAGAAGGACAGAGGAGTGAGAGGAGAGAAGGACAGAGGAGAGAGAGGTGAGAAGGACAGAGGAGAGAGAGAAGGACAGAGGAGAGAGAGAGGAGAGAAGGAAGAGACAGAGGAGAGAGAGGAGAGAAGGACAGAGGAGAGAGAGTGAAGGACAGAGGAGAGAGAGAGAGGAGAGAAGGACAGAGGAGAGAGAGGTGAGAAGGACAGAGGAGAGAGAGAGGAGAGAAGGACAGAGGAGAGAGCGGTCAGAAGGACAGATGAGAGAGAGAGGAGAGAAGGACAGAGGAGAGAGAGGTGAGAAGGACAGATGAGAGAGAGAGGAGAGGACAGAGGAGAGAGAGGTGAGAAGGACAGATGAGAGAGAGGAGAGAAGGACTGATGAGAGAGAGGTGAGAAGGACAGAGGAGAGAGAGGAGAGAGGTGAGAAGGATAGAGGAGAGAGAGATGAGAAGGACAGAGGAGAGAGAGAGTGAAGACAGAGGAGAGAGAGAGAAGGACAGAGGAGAGAGAGGAGAGAAGGACAGAGGAGAGAGAGAGAGAGAGAGAAGGACAGAGGAGAGAGAGGAGAGAAGGACAGAGGAGAGAGAGAGAGAGAGGGTGGGGCAGGACGGAATAGTTTCGAGAGAAACATGGTCTGGGAGACAAAAGTGACAGCAAGGTCTTAGGGTAAAAGACAAGATGAAAAAGAAAAGACTGAGTTTGAACCCAGAGGTTGGTGAAAGAGACGAAGAAGATTTCTGCGTTTAGTTCCCAGAGATTACCATGAAGACCCAGTCCTGAAACCTGGAGCCAGTCAACCAAGGGTGCCACCATCATCCAGTGTTTGAAGAAAACTAGGAGGAGAGACTTGTTCAAGAACTGTGGTGTGGTGTGAAAGTGTGGTTGTGTGTGTGGAAACCTGACCAGGTAAGAAGCCATTTTATTATAACCCGGGATTAGGAAGTATTGATCTTTTATGTTTTAATCATTCCATTTTGTGTAATTGGATTTTTCAAGTTTGATTTTAACTAGCATAGTAATTGTATTTCTTGTTCTCAGACGTGTTAGGAGAGAACCGAATGCGTGACATCCCATTCCCAGAGAGATTTCCCTCGTCCTGTAGTGTGTGTGTGTGTGTGTGTGTGTGTGTGTGTGTGTGTGAGGGGGGTGAGGGGGTAGGTCAGAAGGAAGGGGGGGAGGGGGGGCAAAAGGGAAGTGTAGAAGGCGAGAAGGAGAGTGAGGGGATGGAAAGGGCGAGAAAGAACTGTGGAGAGATACGTATGAGTGAGCGTGTGTTCATGTGAAATTTCAGCGTTTTGTATCCATGAATGCGATAGTCCCCCCCCCCCCCCCCCCCCCCCCCCACACACACACACACACCCTTGCGTCTGTAGGGCTCCAGTGTTGAATGTACAACAACAACTTCAACACAAATGGGTAGTGGTAGTGTCAGTGTCTTTCTTCCTTCTCCTTCAGTTCTGTGGGCAGTCACTGGGACCCCACACTGACGAACAGTTCAGCAGTTCCTTCAGTTCTGTGGGCAGTTACTGGGACCCACACTGACGAACAGTTCAGCAGTTCCTTCAGTTCTGTGGGCAGTCACTGGGACCCCACACTGACGAACAGTTCAGCAGTTCCTTCAGTTCTGTGGGCAGTCACTGGGACCCCCACTGACGAACAGTTCAGCAGTTCCTTCAGTTCTGTGGGCAGTCACTGGGACCCCACACTGACGAACAGTTCAGCAGTTCCTTCAGTTCTGTGGGCAGTCACTGGGACCCCACACTGACGAACAGTTCAGCAGTTCCTTCAGTTCTGTGGGCAGTCACTGGGACCCCACACTGACGAACAGTTCAGCAGTTCCTTCAGTTCTGTGGGGAGTCACTGGGACCCCACACTGACGAACAGTTCAGCAGTTCCTTCAGTTCTGTGGGGAGTCACTGGGACCCCACACTGACGAACAGTTCAGCAGTTCCTTCAGTTCTGTGGGCAGTCACTGGGACACCACACTGACGAACAGTTCAGCAGTTCCTTCAGTTCTGTGGGCAGTCACTGGGACCCCACACTGACGAACAGTTCAGCAGTTCCTTCAGTTCTGTGGGCAGTCACTGGGACCCCACACTGACGAACAGTTCAGCAGTTCCTTCAGTTCTGTGGGCAGTCACTGGGACCCCACACTGACGAACAGTTCAGCAGTTCCTTCAGTTCTGTGGGCAGTCACTGGGACCCCACACTGACAAACAGTTCAGCAGTTCCTTCAGTTCTGTGGGCAGTCACTGGGACCCCACACTGACAAACAGTTCAGCAGTTCCTTCAGTTCTGTGGGCAGTCACTGGGACCCCACACTGACAAACAGTTCAGCAGTTCCTTCAGTTCTGTGGGCAGTCACTGGGACCCCACACTGACAAACAGTTCAGCAGTCCTTCAGTTCTGTGGGCAGTCACTGAGACACCACACTGACGAACAGTTCAGCAGTTCCTTCAGTTCTGTGGGCAGTCACTGAGACCACCACACTGACGAACAGTTCAGCAGTTCCTTCAGTTCTGTGGGCAGTCACTGAGACACCACACTGACGAACAGTTCAGCAGTTCCTTCAGTTCTGTGGGCAGTCACTGGGACCCCACACTGACAAACAGTTCAGCAGTTCCTTCAGTTCTGTGGGCAGTCATTGGGACACCACACTGACGAACAGTTCAGCAGTTCCTTCAGTTCTGTGGGGTCTCATTGGGACACCACACTGACGAACAGTTCAGCAGTTCCTTCAGTTCTGTGGGCAGTCATTGGGACACCACACTGACGAACAGTTCAGCAGTTCCTTCAGTTCTGTGGGCAGTCACTGGGACACCACACTGACGAACAGTTCAGCAGTTCCTTCAGTTCTGTGGGCAGTCATGGGGACACCACACTGACGAACAGTTCAGCAGTTCCTTCAGTTCTGTGGGCAGTCACTGGGACACCACACTGACGAACAGTTCAGCAGTTCCTTCAGTTCTGTGGGCAGTCATTGGGACACCACACTGACGAACAGTTCAGTAGTTCCTTCAGCTCCGTCAGTTGTGTGTCAAGGCCTGAGTGTCTTCAGATGTGTTCCCTGTCACTCTGCAGTGGTCTCAGTCTGTTTTTTGTTTTTTCTTTTCTCTCTCTTTTTTTTTTATTGTAATCTCCATCTACCTTCCTGACCAGTTCCCTAGAGGATTATTTTGGCGAGGTCATTGGATCAGGCAGCTGTAGAGATTTGCAGAAAAGCTGAACGATTTTTACTGTAGATTTGATGATAAAGATTTTAGTAAAGAATTAAAGGAAGTGAAGGAAGAACTCCAAAGCAATGTTAAAAGCGATGTTGATGGAAGTGATTCTGTTGTGATTGAGGAAAATGATGTTCAGTCTTTTTTCAAACGTTTAAATGTGAGAAAGGCAATGGGCCCTGATAATATCTGTGGAAAATTGTTGAAGGTGTGTGCTTTCTCAGCTCTCTATGTTTACAGTCGTTTGTTTACCCTGGTCACTTAGAGAATGTATAATTCCTGTTTATGGAAAAATGCCACTGTATGTCCTGTTCCCAAAAAAACGCAACCCAAGCTGTTTAAATGATTACCGACCAGTTGCCCTCACATCTGTTGCAATGAAAATGTCTTGAAAGAATTGTCCTCTGTTATGTTTTAAAAGATACTACACAGTACCAAGACCCGTTTCAGTTCGCATACCAACAGAACAGATCAACAGATGATGCCACACTCACACTTCTCCATCATGCTTTTTCACACCTCGAAAAACCTGCCTCCTTTGTACGCATTCTCTTTATTGATTTCTCATCAGCATTCAACACCATACAACCACATCTGATGGCAAAGAAAACTCATTAACATAAATGTGTGTAACAAGCTCATTCTTTGGATAATTGATTTTCTTACAGAGGACACAGTCTGTTCGATATCAAAGTGTTGTTTCGTCTTCCAGAGTCATTTCAACTGGCGCACCCCAGGGTACTGTTTTATCACCAGTGCTTTTTACTCTGTACACAAATGATTGTTCAGGAAGTGATTCAACTTTGTACATTAAATATTCAGATGACTCAGCACTTGTGGATCTTTCCAACTCTGATTCTGTTTACTTCAAGGAGGTTCAAAAGATTTGTTGACTGGTGCGATCATAACTATCTTGATCTGAATGTAACAAAAACGAAAAAGAAATGTTGATTGATTTTAGAAAGAATCCAAAAGCTGTACCACCACTTTTTATCAAAGGTGCTGAAGTAGAACGTGTTGAATCATACAAATATTTAGGAACTTTTATAGATAATAAGCTGAATTTTAAATCCCATGTTGAGTATGTCCACAAAAAATGTCAAACCAGATTATATGTCTTCGCAAGCTGCGATCATTTCATGTGAATACTGACATTCTTCGGACATTTTATTCATGCTTCTTGGAATCTGTTTTAACTTTCTCATTTATGTGTTGGTATGGTGGGTTGACTGTGAAGAGTAGAAATGTGCTTGAGAAAGTGGTGAACGTGGGAGGAAAAAAAAATCGTGGTGAGAGACAAAAAAAAAAATCTTCAGTCAGGACGAAGATATCGATCGGTTAAATGCAGAAGTGTCAGATTTAAACAAAGTTTTATTCCCCTGTCAATTGATTTTATGAACCGAGGAAATGTTTATTTGAAATCCAAATGCCTTTTTATGAATGTATGTCATATGTGAGAAAATGGGTAATGTGACTAAATCATTGTTTTTGCTTGCTGTGAATGTGTGCGACCACAAATTAATTTCTCAAATTGACAATGACATTCCACTCTGTGGTTCCGACCTTCCCACTGGCATACTGAACTCTGGCAAAGCCTGAAACATTACACAAATAAATGCCCCTGGTGGGAACCAAACACCCGACCCCACAGTCTAAAAGTCCCCAACCCTAACCTCTCTACCAGGGTGGCTAGCACTTGAAGGTTGTTACGGTGTGTTTGAAAATACTGTGTATAAACCAGGTTGATATTTTACTGTGTGTTGGAATATACTGTGTATAACCTCATGGTAATATTTTAGTGTGTGTTGGAATATACTGTGTGTAACTCATGCTATCATTTTAGTGTGTGTGTGGAATATATACTGTGTATAACCTCATAGTATCATTTTACCATGTGTTGGAATATACTGTGTATAACCTTATGGTAATATGTTACTGTGTGTTGGAATATGCTGTGTATAACCTCATGGTATCATTTTACTGTGTGTTGGAATATACTGTGTATAACCTCATGGTAATATTTTACTGTGTGTTGGAATATACTGTGTATAACCTCATGGTAATATCTTACTGTGTGTTGGAATATACTGTGTATAAGTGTGTTGGAATATACTGTGTACAACCTCATGGTATCATTTTACTGTGTGTTGGAATATACTGTGTATAACCTTATGGTAATATTTTACTTTGTGTTGGAAAGTATTGTGTATAACCCCATGGTAATGCATTATTGTATGTTGGAAAATAATATGTATAACCACATGTTAATATCTTACTGTGTGTTGGAAACAATGTGTATAACCCTATGTTAATATCTTACTGTGTGTTGGAAACAATGTGTATAACCCCGTGTTGAAATCTTACTGTGTGTTGGAAACTACTGTGTATAACCCCGTGTTGATATCTTACTGTGTGTTGGAAACTACTGTGTATAACCCCGTGTTGATATCTTACTGTGTGTTGGAAACTACTGTGTATAACCCCGTGTTAAAATCTTACTGTGTGTCGGAACGTACTGTGTATAACCCAATGCTTATTTTTACAGTCATTTTTTTTTTCAATGATCCCAACATGGTGGTTAAGCGTTATTATTATTATAATAATTATTATTATTATTATCATCATCATCATCATCATCATCATCATCATCATTGTTATAATCAGTAGTAGTAGTAGTAGTAGTAGTAGTAGTAGTAGTAGTATTGTATTGTTATTATCATTATTGTTGTTGTTGTTGTTGCTATTGGCGTGGTTACTGTTGTTGTTGATGATGATGATGATGATGATGATGATGATGATGATGATGATGATGATGATGATAATGATGACGACGACAACGACGTGACGACGATAACGACGACAACGATGACGACGACGGCGGCGGCGACGACGACGACGACGACGACGACGACGACGATGATGATGATGATGATGATGATGATGATGATGATGATGATGATAAGCAGCGATCAGACGCTGTAAGCTTGCCTGACACGGGCATGCATGACACCATGACTCCCTGTCCAAGGCACTCCTACATTGCCCAATGGAGGGGGACATCCTAGAGATGCCTATTCTATAGAATTTATAAAACAGATTTCAAACGTGAAAATTACATCGAACAATTACCTGATCTATATATATTTCACTTAATTAAATTCCGATGTAGTAATCACAAACTCATGATTGAAGTAGGAAGAAGACTTGGTCTTGCCCGCGAGGAACGCTTTTGTAAAGATTGTAAACAAGATGTTGGAGACGAATTTCATTCATTATGGAATGCCCAAAGTATGAAGACTTACGAGTACGTTTTATTCCCAGAAAGTATACGAGTGTGAAATCCGTTTACAACCTGTGCAGACTATTCTCGGCTGGCAAGAATGTCCTGTTAAAGTGGAGTTAATATTTAAAATTCAGCAAAATGGTGTAAGTTTATGATGACCAGCCTGCTCTATGTTTTAGTAATTATGCCATTACGCCTTTAATACACATAAAACGCTTCCTGCATTTTGGTTAGTCATTTTGTGTCATGTTGAAGTGGATTACATTGTTTTTTTTTTTGTTTTATGTCCTCCATACCCCCAAAGGGGTGACAGGATAATTAAATCTTGAATCTTGAATCTTGAATCGTGTGTGTGGTGCTGACTTGTTTAAATACTACCATGGTATACCTATTGGATAGTACAGCTTACCGATAGATTCACTATGTTTCTTTACTGAGCTTGACAGGTGTGTGAAATATTTGACCACATCGATGTCATTCTGTGGCATTAACATTGTGGGGTTTGGTCACCTAGCAACGTACGGTGCTGCTCGCACGCATGAATATCTATCTTAGGCCTGGACACTGGCGTTGCATCGCAATGGGGTCATGGTTGATTAGACATTATTTCAGGTTCAACATGGCTCTGTTGCATGGCATGTGCACATGATGATTGAATAATGCTGACTGTTTCCCCTGATAAAACTTTTTCTCATGCCTGGCGATCAGCTGTTGAGAATGGTGTACTGGGAGTGGGTGTTGGGGGGGTAGGGGCATCGCACTGACTGTTGTAATAGGACGATCACCTTGTACTGGGAGTGGTGTTGGGGGTGGGGGCATGGCACTGACTGTTGTAATAGGACGATCAGCTGTTGAGAAGGATGTTCTGGGAGTGGGTGTTGGGGGTGGGGGGGCATGGCACTGACTGTTGTAATAGGACGATCAGCTGTTGAGAATGATGTACTGGGAGTGGGTGTTGGGGGTGGGGGCATGGCACTGACTGTTGTAACAGGACGGTAAGAAACAGAAAGCAAGATGTGTGTGAAACGTGTCTGCAAACAGCAAAACGTAATGCCAACCTGGCAGCAGCCTCTTTTTCCACATGGTACCACACGAAGGGTT
>JADBJO010006727.1:52500-57500 GCA_016801955.1 Conus betulinus | reverse complement strand
AATTGTGAGCACATTCCTGTGTCTGTGAAGGTAAAAAGATTCAAAACAGCACAGTACAGCACAACACACAACACAGCGCAGTACAGCACAGCACAGGACAGCACATAACATCACACATCACGGCATAATACGACACAACAACCTGACACAGAAAAGCTCAACACAGCACAGCACAGCACGGCACGGCACATAACTCACATCACACATCACGGCATGAGACGACACGACACACATAACAGCACAGCACGGTACAACACAACACAGCACAAACTCAACACGACACACCACAACAGAACACAACACAGCACAGAAGAGCAGAGCAACGCGTAGAAATACAAATGCAACAAGACAGCAGAACATCGTACAATATACTATGATGCAATACAAACCACAGTATAGCAACACAATGTAACACCAAGGAACATGACACGACGTCACAAAGCACAACACCACGCAACGTAGCACAACACAGGATGACGTTAGTTAGCATACCACAACACAGCATGACATGACACAACGTAGTACCACATAACATACCACGGCACAGTGCCAAAAGACTTGGAGCAATGTGAAACAACCCAACACAGCATTGCAATACCCATGAAGCAATGTCAAACAACCCAACACAGCATTGCACTACCCATGAAGCAATGTGAAACAACCCAACACAGCATTGCAATACCCATGAAGCAATGTCAAACAACCCAACACAGCATTGCAATACCCATGAAGCAATGTCAAACAACCCCACACAGCATTGCAATACCCATGAAGCAATGTCAAACAACCCAACACAGCATTGCAATACCCATGAAGCAATGTCAAACAACCCAACACAGCATTGCAATACCCAGGACACCCGCATGCAATACTTCACAGCATAACATAACACCACGCACATAATGGGTAATAGGTTGCAACATAACACCAAACAATGTGACGCTCAATAACACGGTCGAACGATGTAGTCAACTACACATTAACACTAACAATGTGACACTCAGTAACACTGTCAGACGATGTAGTCACAACACAGCGACACAAACTGCAAAGGGGGAAAACTGCACCTTAACACAACACAGCGCAATGCAACACAATGTATTACAACACAACGAAATGTAATACGTCACAACCTAACGTTACTACTCAACAATATGTAATACTGCTAGACACATAATTTGATGTGTCACATTTGGCCATGTTGTTTGACAGATAGTTTGATGTGTCACATTTGGCGATGTTGTTTGACAGATAATTTGATGTGTCACATTTGGCGATGTTGTTTGACAGATAGTTTGATGTGTCACATTTTGACAATGTTGCTTGACAAATAATTTCGAGGGTTGACTGCCAGAACCCAGTGTCTAAAATTTTTGGAAAGTTTAGCGAGATGATTCAAGTAAGCGCCTCAAAAGTTTACACAAAGTAAAAGCATTTTCTTGAACTTGTATTTATCTATTGTGTTAGGTGTATATAATACCATTCAAAACATGCTTTAAGAGTTTTCCACAGCAGAAAGTGCCATGGTCAAAAACAACCAGAACCCAGTATCTCAAAGATACGAGGTTTTGCCCAAACCCTACTGAATGCTTTTCACCAGTTGAGACAGCAAGAACAAAGTGACTGATGATGCTTGGTTTTTGCAAGCTTAAAGCGCCATGAACCAGGACAACCAGAAACCAGTTATCTCAAAGTACCGGGATTTGGTTAAAGTTTGTACAGAAATCACAAATACAAATGTGTGTGTGTGTGTGTGTGTGTGTGTGTGTGTGTGTGTGTGTGTGTGTGTGTGTGTGTGTGTGTGTGTGTGTGTTTATGTGTGTGTGTGTGTGTGTGTGTGTGTGTGTGTGTGTGTGTGTGTGTGTGTGTGTGCGTGCGTGCAAGAGAGAGAGAGAGAGAGAGAGAGAGAGAGAGAGAGAGAGAGAGAGAGAGAGAGAGAGAGAGAGAGACAGATGGGGTTTTATTTGTTCGTGAGTGCAATATATGCGTGCCCGCATATGCATGAGTAGGGAGAAGGAGAAATGTGCGTCTTTTACATATATATTTCACTGTGCATAGACTGATACTTGGTTTGGTTAATGCACAACCAGTGTGTAGTATATCAGTCGCAGCAACGAATTCTGGCCAGTAATGTAAGGAGCAACCATGGAAAGAGTTTAGAATACAGAATTTTACACTTAAGACTTTTTTCCCACCAACACAGCAGCAACTGTAATTCTGTTCGAAATAGTACAGACTTCAACATAAGTTAAGGACCACACCGCAGAATGCCTTAGGTTCTTTCAAAATCAAATATCAAATAAAGGTTAATAATTGCCAAGTTTCTGAACTCGACAGTCGTCAGGCCTTCTCAATAAATACTGCCAAGCATGCAACAGCTGCACTGACTCCCCTTGAGCGTGCAGAAAAGTGCTCTTGTTTGGCAAAACAAGCTGTTTGTCAGCAATCCGTGCACACTGACTCGAACTGTCTACAGGTGAAAATCCTGATGCACGTGACAGCATGAAGGTATGGGAGTGCGTTGTGCTCACCACAATGGCCATAAAAGCCGTCGAATACCCGTTCTGAAGCACAACACCAACATGCCAGCGAGACGAAAGTTGAGAAATTTCGATCGTGCCTGAGCTATCGCCTGGCTGCAGGACGGAGTAGGCGTCCGAGAGGTGGCCAGAAGGCTGCAAGTGTCACACTCGGTCATCATCCGTCTGAGACAGCGCCATTAAACCACAGGCACAATCCAGGAACTGCCACGCCCCAGGGCGTCCCAAGAAAACCACACACAACGTGAGGACCGGTACCTCTACAGACAGGCCCTTCGGGAGAGGACAACCACCGCCAATGCCTTGAATCAGCAACTGCGTGCTTCCACCAACACAGCAGTAAGCGGGCAGACCACTCGGCGGTCGCCTACATGCCGCCGCCTTGCGTTCCAGGCGTCCGGTGAAGAAGCCCATGCTGACTGCAGGTCACAGGGCACGCCGACTTGCTTGGTGCCAGGACCATTTAAGGTGGACTCGTGCTCATTGGGGCCATGTCCTGTTCACCGACGAATCGTGCTTCATGGTGAGCCCTAAAGACGGCCGCATCAGAGTGTGGCGGCGCCCACAGGAGCAGCTGCAAGATGATGCTATCCAGCAGGCGGCTGCTTTTGGAGGTGGCTCCATTATGGTTTGGGAGGCATCAGCCGACACTACAGGACTCCTCTCTACCATGTGGAGGGCATGCTCAATGGGCAGCGCTACCTGCAGGAGATCTTACAGCCTCTGGTCACAGCAAGCCTCCAGCAGATCGGACCCCAAGCTGTCCTCCAGGATGACAACGCCACACCACACCGCTGCAGGGCTGTCAACACTTTCATTCAGGAAGCTGGGATCACCAGGATGGCATGGCCTGCGAACAGTCCAGATCTCAATCCAATCGAGAACATCTGGGGAGAACTGGGCCCGGGGAGTCCATGCAAACCGCCCACGTCCAGCTAATCGGGAACAGCTGCTGCACGTCCTGCGACAGGAGTGGGAAAACATCCTCCAGGCCGTCATCGCAAACACCATCAACTCCATGAGGCAGCGCTGTCTCGATTGTGTTGCTGCGCGGGGTGGACACATCCGTTTTTGAACAGATTAAAGAAGCATGTTTGTGGATGTTCTTTTCCAGGGGGTGGGTCTCTTTACATTGCTTTATCATTACAAAAACATTACGCAATCCAAATGAAACTGCTTTAATTTGATTCACAAGGGTGGCAATTAATATCTGTACACATGAAACATTTTTGGTTTCGCGGGTATTGCATTTGTCAGACAGATTGCAAGTGGTCCTTAACTTATGTTGAAGTCTGTAATAAAATCTATAATATTGTGATGTGAGGAAGAAAGGTGTCCGTCCCGTTTCTGTCTTTCATGCCGCCGATGACGTGACTTCAAGACCCGCTCGCCCGCTGTCAAAAGGCTGGCGGGGGAGGGAGGAGATGAGGAAGTGGTGGGATATAAGGGTGGATGTGGCGGTTTTGGGTCTGGTGGTGGTGGGGGGGGGGGGGGGGGGAGGGGGGGGGGGGAGGGTAGGCAGAGAGAGAGTGAGAGAATGTGCATACTTGTGTGTGTGTGTGTGTGTGTGTGTGTGTGTGTGTGTGTGTGTGTGTGTGTGTGTGTGTGTGTGTGTGTGTGTGTGTGTGTGTGTCTGTGTGTGTCTCTGTGTGTGTCTCTGTGTGTGTATATGTGTGTTTGCACGCGCTGTGTGTGTGTGTGTGTGTGTGTGTGTGTGTGTGTGTGTGTGTGTGTGTGTGTGTGTGTGTGTGTGTGTGTGTGCACAATGGTGGGCGCTTTATCACTGAGAGAGAGAGAGAGGAGAGACAGAGATAGAGAGAGAGAGAGAGAGGAGAGAGAGAGAGAGAAACACAGACAGACACACAGACACACGGACACACAGACAGACAGACAAACAAACAGACAGAGACAGAGATAGAGACAGAGAGAATATGTCTGTATGTTTTCATGTATGAAAGCTTCCGCCACTCACGAAGGGGTTACATTCACAGAAGGTATACATTTCAATAAGAATTATTCGTAGGTCCGCCAAAACAACAGGGACAAAAAAACGAGACAAAACACATAGTGTGCGTAAACACATGAATGTTCGAGTGAGTGTCGACGGGTTTCAGTCCATGTGTTGGACCTAGCAAAGAAGAAGAGATTCAAAACGTCTACGTTTACACCTTTTTTGCGTCCATCAAGGGCACAATATTGCTATGAACAAACACAACACAGACTCTGATACTGAATACGGTTATATGACACCCTGTCACCTTGATTTCATCTTCCATACTCATTATAACTTTTTTGTAATAAGCACAGTTACCAGTGGCAGACGATGTCATGGATATTTTTTTTTCTGCATTCTATGTTCCTCAGTGTCGGGTAAGAGAAGAGACAGGAGAATTTCCTAATGAAGGTCTGACCAGTCGCTATCATCTGGATTGATCTTGAGTGTAGTAACTGTGAGAAAAC
>JADBJO010006727.1:12500-42500 GCA_016801955.1 Conus betulinus | reverse complement strand
CAGATGGCAGAAATGGTCTAACATTACTCATAACAGCGACAGGCTATGGTTTTTACAGGAACATGTCCGATGTTCATGACCTGAAACTTTACGTACCTTTCGACATGGACAGGTACATAATACACGTAACAGCAAAATTCAGAATCAGATTACCTGCATTAGCCACCCATCCGTTTAGATATCAGTCAAGTAGTAATTGTGATTTGCTTTGTCCTTCATGTAAAGATTCAAACGAAACCGAATTATACTCAGTCCTGTACTGTCCAGTTCTCATGAGCATAAGACAAACGTTCTCATGCACACAATCATGCCCGTACGCTTGCACATAGAGAACTTGAAAAAGAAACGTTTACCAGTCCACACAGAACGTCCATCACTTGGGCAGAGTCAGCAAGAGAGAAATACGTAATACCCATTCCACATATCACCCACATAAAGGGAACGTCGCAGCATTATGTCTGGAACAGAAGGACAATGAGAGGAAAAATGAACAATGTAGATCCACTCTTAAAGACAGAGGTACAGCACGCTGTCTGTACACGATGACTGCACTGTCTCAATCCATCCGAGACGACATGTCTGCAAGAACATTGGTGCTGCCAGAGATTGGCTCCACATGGAACTGGCATTCTTGCAGCATCAGAGACCAACGTAGCAACCGATTGTTTCTGTACTCCCAGTTGTTTATAGAACAGGGAGTACTTTAGAATGGGAAGGAAGAGATGCTGTGTGTGTGTGTGTGTGTATGTGTGTGTGTGTGTGTGTGTGTGTGTGTGTGTGTGTGTGTGTGTGTGTGTGTGTGTGTGTGTGTGTGTGTCCGTCCGTCCGTCCGTCCGTCCGTGGTCAAAATGTGTTCCACTCACTCCAGACAAAAACTACTGGGCCGATCTTTCTCAAAATTTGTAGGTATGTTCATTGTGGGTCACGGATGATGCCCGATGTTTTAGGTTACCGTTATTGCCGTTACTAACGGCTGTAACGGCCTGTCACAGTTTTTCTTCTTCATGGAATATCTCAGAAAGTACTTGGCCGATCTTTGTGAAAATTAGCAGGTATGAACATTATGGGTCACGGATGATGCCCGATGTTTTAATTTATCCCGTTATAAACCGTTACTAACGGCTGTAACGGCCTGTAACGTTTTTTCTTCTTTATAAAAATATCTCAGAAAGTACTTGGCCGATCTTTCTGAAAACCAGCAGGTATGTTCACTATGGGTTACGGATGATGCCCGATGTTTGAGTTTACCGTTATAGCCATTACTAACGGCTATAACGGCTCATAACGGTTTTTCTTCTTTATGGAATATCTCAGAAAGCACTATGTCGATCTTTCTGAAAATTTGTAGGTATGTTCGTTATGGGCGACGGATGATGCCCGACGTTTTAGTTTAATAATAATAATAATAATGATAATAATAATAATAATAATAATGATGATAATAATGATAATAATAATAATAATAATAATAATAATATAATAACAACAACAACAACAACAATAATAATAATGGTTTCTTATATAGCGCTTAATCAAACGAATTTCTCTAACCGCTTTACAAAATACTACATTCACCCTTCTCATATACAATAGTACATCTTACCACCCAACTATAAATACTATTACTACAAAAAAAACTAACAAATCCTAATCTTACGAGTATAAGATTCACTTATAATTCAAGTATCACTACAAAAACTAAAGCCTATAACGTTCAATCATACAACAAACACACGTAATAGAGAACATACGCATACACTACATTTAAAAAGGCCCAGACGGCTATGAGTTAGGTTGTACACCCCCTCCCCTCCCCAGAGCATTGACTAATTATGAGACAATAGATGGGTTTTAAGTTTAGACTTGAAAGAAGAGATAGAATCTGAATGTCTGAGAGAGTCTGGCAGTCTGTTCCACGTCGCTGGAGCTTGAAAAGAGAAAGATCTTTCACCAGTAGTAGTCCTGAGGCGAGTCATTCGCAGAAGGCGGTCATAAGCACAGGAGCGAGAGGGGGTGTAGATTTTAAGGAGATCCCAGAGATAAGAAGGCCCATTTTCAAAGCTGTTACTAACGGCTATAACGGCCCATAACGGTTTTTTTTTTTTTTTTTTTTAATGAAATATCTCAGAAAGTACTTGGCCGATCTTTCTGAAAATGTGTAGGTATGTTGATTATGGGTTGCAGATTGCCGTTACTAACGGCTATAACGGACCCTAACGGTTTTTCTTCTTCATGGAATATCTCAGAAAGTACGTGGCCAATATTTCTGAAAATTTGTAGTATATTCATTACGGGTCACGGATGATGCCCAATATTTAAGTACCGTTATAGCCGTTATTAACGGCCCATAATGGTTTTCTTCTTTATGGAAAATCTCAGAAAGTTCTTGGCCAATCTTTCTGAAAATTTGTATGTATGTTTATTATAGGTCACAAATGATGGCCAATTTACCAAAACAGCCATTACTAACGGTTACACCAGCCCAAGACGGTTTTTCCTCTTTATTGGGAGTACGTTTATATGCTTTGCATCTTGTTTTGTCCTGCTCTGTTTCAAGAAGGCCAATGGGCAGTGGTCTGTCTGAAGGACGAAGTCTGGTCCATCAAGAACCGCTCAAGCTTCGACAGCGCCCAGACTATTGCCAGGCATTCAAGTTCTGTAGTAGAATACGTACGTTGAGCACTGGAGAGTTTCTTGCTCTCTCGTACGAAGAGGATGAAGGAGACCCTGCGATTCTCGCAGAAGAACAGCTCCCAGTCCAATGAAACTAGCGTCAGTACGGAGCAGGAAACTCGTTGTCCAAGTCTGGAAGGAGGAGGACTGGTTCCGCAGACAGGACAGCTTGCATCTGCTCCAGTGTCTTTGGGCACTATGGAGACCTCGTCATGGCGCCCCTCGGGGCACCCTGCGTCAGATCCGACAGTGGAACAGTAATGGCTGCAAACAGGGGAACGTAGCGTCGCTAGTACCCAAGCAGGCCTAGTATCTGGCAGACCTGTTTTGTTTATTTGTTTGTTTGGGGGACCCTAACAATTATGATTGTCTCCACCTTCTCAGACTGAGGTCTCAAAAACCCCTTTGAAACGGTATGTCCTAGAAAATACAGAGTCTCAAAGCCAAGAAACATTTTGATGGCCTTGCTGGCAGTCCAATCCTGTGCACGTTTTGAGAGATGTTTTTGGTTTCAACAATCAACTGCTCAAAGTCAGCAACAGGCACTAAAATGTCATTAACAATCAAAACAATGCTCTCACTCAGGCACAACTGGCGCATCATTCTCGCAAAGGTTGCAGGAGCATTTTCAAAACCAAAAGGCATGTGTGTCCAGTGATACAGTATAAGTGGAGTTTGAATGGTAGTGTTTCAATTTGCAAGAGGGGTCAACAGCGATTTGCCAATAACCTTTCACAAGGTCTATTTTGGCAAAGTACTTAGACTTTTTGAAAGCGGACAGCATAGTTCCTCTACGGCAAGGAAGAGTTGCAGTCAAAGACTGCTAGTTTGTTCAGTGCTCTGTAATCAATGCAAAAGCGCACCGAACCATCAGGTTTAGAAACAAGAACCACGGGAGGGCAGCAAGAGGAAGACTCAGTCCCATTTGCAACGTCTTCCTCACTTCGTCTTTAACGACATGTCTGGTCACACAAGGCAAGGGATACGGTGTTCGTCATACTGCCTGTCATCTGTCAAAAGTGTCTGATGATTCTCTACACCTCAAACCATGCCGGTTTTGTCAGAATGTCAGAGAAATCTTTGAGACAGTCCCTGATCTGCTGTTTCCTGTCATTTGAGAGACTATCGTCAATGTAGACGTCCATGTAAGTCTCATTTATAGAAGAGCGAAGAGCAGGGATGATAGCTTCACCCTCATCATATTCTGCAAGGGCTCCTAGCAAAGCAGTGTTGGACAGGATCAGGTTTCTCAGACACACAGTCAAGTAATGTTGTGTCAGTTTGAGGGATGCGGTCACAGGGCAGCATGCCAGTCCACAACACAGGCACACTAGATCTGGCATCACATGACTGACAATACCTTGACACATCAGAACGAACCGTTGGTCAATAGAAGAAAGAACCCTGTCCAGAGTTCTGTGACCACCAGTGTGTCCAGCCATCACAGCATGAGCTGCTTTGAGCAAAATGTCTCTCAGTTCCTTTGGCACAACTACCTGGCACATTTTTGTCGCCACTACCTTGATAAATTCAATAGAGAATGTCAACTTCCAACACAAAAAGCAGCGTTCCCTTTCATCCAAAGTACATTCATCTCTCACTTTCTCAAAACATGTCTTGAGGGAATTGTCCGATTTTTACATGGTCTTTTACATGTTTTTTTTTTCTTTGTTTTTTTTCTGGTTCCATGTCTCGGTGAGGCACTGGTGTAACTAGCGGCTCAGTGGGTTTTGCATCTTGTTTCTACCTGCGCTCATATTGTCACAAGTGCAGATGGCTCACATGTGATGGAACCACTCTGACCACCATGGGTGGTTCAAACCCCTGGCAAACTGCCCAAGATCAAATCTGAACACTGGCTTCTCTATCACACAGGCTTTGACAGGCCCTGAAAAGCACGGAGTATGGACCATGATGGATGCAAGTGGGAAAGTCGGGATGCACCCGCCAACAGCTTTTCACTGTAGTGTTTCTCCGGTAAACTGCTGTGCAGTGAAGTTTGCACAGAGCTCACTGTTCAAATGATTCCAATTGACGTCTCTGCAAGACTGTGGCAAAGGGGCAATGCACTCCCTCTCAGTAACGACGAAGCATACAAGGGCCACTTATCTTCAGTCCATCCACAAGACACGGCATGAGTTTCAAATCTAAACAAGAAACGATCAATATTGTCATTCTCTTCATCAAAAGTGGGAACCTTTGGCACATACAGTTCAATTTTAGTGCAGCACTACTCTTGTTCCTGCACTACTCTTGTTCCTGCCTTCTTGTTCATAGTGTTGTGCTTTGGAAGCCTCAAAGTCTTTTTGGTCATTTCGAACACATGGAACATTTTCTATTCCTCCATCTCATGGACCATATTCTTTTCTTTTCTTTCCATCTTCATTTCTTTCTGTTGATCTCTATCTCCTATCCTCTGTTCCTTGTCCCCATATGACTGTATGTAATCAATCCATTTCTGTTCTGTCGAATACCAACGTTTTTCATTCAAAGCAAAGAAGCATAATTAACACACCAAAATACGCGCGCACACATACACATACACACACAAGCGCACACACATGCGCGCGTGCGTACTCACGCACATACATACACATACACATACGGACGCGCGTGCCCGCGCGCACACACACAAAAGTACGCACTTACATAAATACACAAATACACGCATCTCAATACGAACACACCCATACCCTCACATACACTCAAACTTGCACACTCACACACAGACTTACACACGCCCACACACACACACACACACACACACACACACACACACACACACACACACACACACACACACACACACACACACACACACACACACACATCATACTCGGGCACTCGTACACACATGCATTCACTCTCATAAACACACGCATGCACACGTACACATACGCGCGCACGCACATACACATCCACGCCCATTCAGGATACGCTTCGGTGCTCGCACCCCGATCCGTCGGTGCGCAACAGCAGGGGCCCAGAAATCCACCAGTCGGACATCGACACAAGTTTGGAGCAAGCTATAGACAAAAAGTATTTCGGAAGGATGTGTGTCCATCAAACGGATGATGTAACTGTGCTGCTGTGTGAATCAGACGACGACGACCTTCAAGAATATTCCTGCGATCCGTGTTCGGAAGACGATCGCTTTTTCTGGTTTAACAACAGGAAGAAAGACACATGTCATAAGAGGAATGTCTTAAATTGTCCTGCATTTGGAAAGGAAGACGCATCGGCAACACGAAGCATGCAGAGACCCAAGCATGTGCTGCACGCTGTCCACGGACTGATCCAGTTTTACCTGGGGTGACCGTCGTCTACAGAACTGACAATGAACACCAGTGACATTTTCTCGTTCATGATTCCATCACGTAAAGTGAAAAAAAAAACAGGATATTGCTGTGGTTTCCATGTTAATAAAATCGAAATTGAGTCGCGTTTTGTTGTTGTACATCCCGCCGATTTGCTTAAGGGGCTTTTACAGCCTAACAGCATTAAACTTCGTTCATTCGTTCGTTTGTCCAAACATCAAAGCAATAAGCCTATAGAGGAGATAATTTCTACATACACTACATAAACACACACACACACACACACACACACACACACACACACACACACACACACACACACACACACACACTGAGAGAGCCATATATACGGAATTCAGAAACACCAATTCTGTGTGACTACATGTATATCCAATACATGGTAGTCAAGGGTCATTAAAGTATGGAACTGGCTGACATATTACTCGTAAGAGTCGAACAGCTTATGGGTATATATGGATTGGGGAGGGGAGAAGAGGGAGGAAGATGGGGGGGGGAGGGGGGATGAAAAGCCTTGCTCTACGTGCAAATTAGACGCCGAACCATACTGATATGGAATATGCTTTGAATAAGATTTTAACGTTTCAAAAATTCGCGAATTGGTTCTAAAAAACAAACAAACAAAACCTGTTAGGGGGGAGGGAGACATCGAGGAGAGGGTGGGGCGGTGGAAGAATTAAAAATATCTTCCAAGTGTGCACACACACACACACACACACACACACACACACACACACACACACACAATCCAAATTGGAATGAAAAAAATACGGAATTGAGTTTCATGTACGCGTTGTCTTTTGTCTTATTTTTTTTTGTTTTTTTTTAATACAACACACAAACGAAATTTGATATGAAAACAATGATGACGTTTCTGTTCAACAATTAACACTTTTGAAAGTTCCAGTTGCCCGAACTAATCGAAAAGGGAATGGATTCCCAAGCCACAAAAGAAAAGGGATTTAACAAATTTCTCCAGAATCAAACGGAATATACAAGTTTCCAGAGGGGTTAATTTGTTTAGAAAAAAACATCTTTTTTCTGATTAGAAGGTCCCTAAAGCAAACAAACAAGAGAATTCCTACATTTTTACCCCCAAAACCCTAGTCAAACAACAACCTGTGCACTTGATATTGTGTACATGACAAACCCCAAAACCCTAGTCAAACAACAAGCTGTGCACTTGATATGGTGTACATGACAAACCCCAAAACCCTAGTCAAACAACAAGCTGTGCACTTGATATGGTGTACATGACAAACCCCAAAACCCTAGTCAAACAACAAGCTGTGCACTTGATATGGTGTACATGACAAATCCCTAAAACCCTAGTCAAACAACAAGCTGTGCACTTGATATGGTGTACATGACAAATCCCCAAAAACCCTAGTCAAACAACAAGCTGTGCACTTGATATGGTGTACATGACAAATCCCAAAAACCCCTAGTCAAACAACAAGCTGTGCACTTGATATGGTGTACATGACAAAGTAACACAGCTCAGCACAACACAATGAAACGCGACAGTTCACAACACAACTAAGGACAACAGAATGTAGCACGATAAAAAACAGCATCACACGGTTTAACAAAACAACATGTAATGCGACAAAAGACAACGTAATACAGCTCAGAACAACATAATATGACACAACATAACCCAAAATAACACAACTGAGATACAACACACACACACACACACACACACACACACACACACACACACACACACACACACACACACACACACACTGCAGCATTAAACAATGAAAACAGAACAAGACATAAAACACATCTAACAGCACAACACAGCACAAAACAACACAACACGAATCCATTCTAAAACTACAGTGTAAAACTCCATGGCGCTACATCACATCACACAGTAACAAATCTCTCTCTCTCTCTCTCTCTCTCTCTCTCTCTCTCTCTCTCTCTCTCTCTCTCTCTCCTTCGCCATGTTGGCTGTACGTGTTCCATGCCATATGTATGCAAACGGTTCAACATGCATCCAGTCGGGTTGAGGAGGTCGCCGACATACAGCCAGTCTTTAAGCTTGCATCCAGAGCACCTGCAATCATTTCAGGGTTTGTACGGACCTTCAGTGTTGACAGTGTTATTATTTATGCAAAAGTCTATGTGCCATTGATCACACGCAGATGTAAGTGTAGCAGAGCAATCCATGCACTTACAAACGCGTCAAACAAACACTGTTACTAAACCTAGTCAAGCAACCGTCATGTTTCAATATCCACAGGTAAATAGAAGACAAGGGAACTCAAACCGTCTGAAACGGGATTTTTGTCATGGATTATTGGAGATTATTTCTTGTAATCCGGAAGATTGGCCATCCTATTGTGTGTCTGTTTGGAATAGCTGGAAATCTTATGATTCTTCTCATCATGCTTCGTCTTCCAGCGTCCACGTTTAGTGTTTTCTTTGAAGTTCTGGCCTGCTCTGATCTGCTGTATTTGATACTGTATCCACTGAACATGTTGTTAAGTCATGAATTCAACCTGCCATGTTTTCAACAACTCGGTTCTTGGCAATGCAAAGTGCAGTACATGATGGCAGATACGACGACGAATTTATCCCCGTGGATGTTGGTGGCACTGACCATGCTACGAGCAGCTTCTGTGGTGTGGCCTCTCCGTTTCAGTGCTGTGTGGACGACGAGAGAATGTCGCGAGTCACTGCCGGTGGAATCATCATTGTTATCTCTCTGATTCACTGCCATATTCTCTATGGGTTTGACATAATACCCCAATATTCACAGTGCCAGCATTATGCAGTATCAGACATTTACGGACATTTTTTTCTGTCGATTTGGTCCTGGGTGAAACTGGTTGTGAATGCCATCCTACCGTTCATGTTGTTGGGGGTCAGCAACAGTGTTCTTCTCTGGACACTGGTCAGATCGGTCAGAACAGGCACCCGTCTTCCTGTGCAACAAGCCACCCAGGATTCCAGACAGCAGAAAGTCACTTCATTGACTATCACCCTGATCGTCACAAGTGTGTGTTTCTTCCTACTCACCACTCCACCCCAGGTATACTCCATCACAGCACTGTACAGCGATTGGACTGACCCCATTCAGCGTGCACGATATTTCATCTTCAGAGAAGGCACCCAGCTGATGACGTCCGCCAATTGTGCAGTCAACTTTTACTTGTACTGTCTGACAGGAAGCAGATTCAGAAGAGCAGTTTTCAAGCGCAACATTTTAGATCTTCGGGCCATTATGTCCACCTGAATAGCATTTCTTTTGCAGGACTGCTCTGACAGCAACAATGACAGCATTCAGTGCTAATGGTACTGTCAAACAGTAACGTATTGATCAAAGACTGGACATTAACAGTGACAGTGATATCATTCAGTGCTAATGGTACTGTCAAATCAGTAATGTATTGATCACGACTGGCCTCTTACAGTGACCGTCAGAATGGCCAGTGCTGGATGGCGACGACTGTAGCTAACAAGCACTGAATCAGATGAAACGTAAAATGAATCAATCAGAATTTGAAACGAGTACACGAATAAAGTATGAACCCACTCAGCAGACAAAATGAGTAGACAAGTAAAGTATGAACCACTCAGCAGACAAAATTAGTAGACAAGTACAGTATGAACCACTCAGCAGACAAAATGAGTAGACAAGTAAAGTATGAACCACTCAGCAGACAAAACGAGTAGACAAGTAAAGTATGAACCACTCAGCAGACAAATGAGTAGACAAGTACAGTATGAACCACTCAGCAGACAAAATGAGTAGACAAGTAAAGTAAGAACCACTCAGCAGACAAAATTAGTAGACAAGTACAGTATGAACCACTCAGCAGACAAAATGAGTAGACAAGTAAAGTATGAACCACTCAGCAGACAAAATGAGTAGACAAGTAAAGTATGAACCACTCAGCAGACAAAATGAGTAGACAGGCAAAGTAGGTAGCAGACAAAATGAGTAGACAGGTAAAGTAGGTATCAGTCAGTCGACACAATGCATGACCAAATAAACAAGTATAAAAAAATCAATGAATAAATGAATTAACGAACACAAAACAATAATAAGTAAACAACCAAAGCAACAAACATATCTATCTATCTATCTATCTATCTATCTATCTATCTATCTATCTATCTATCTATCTTTCTATCTATCTATCTATCTATCTATCTATCTATCTATCTATCTATCTATCTTTCTATCTATCTATCTGTCTATCTATCCATCCATCAATCTGTATCTATCTGTCTAATTATATAGACAGACTGATAGATAGATAGATAGATAGATAGATAGACAGATAGATACAGATATTTATGAAATAGATAGATAGATTGATAGATAGATATATAGATTGATAGATAGATAGATAGATAGATAGATAGATAGATAGATAGATAGATGATAGATAGATAGATAGATAGATAGATAGATAGATAGATAGATAGAGATAGATACAGATATTTATGAACACCTCTCTCTCTCTCTCTCTCTCTCTCTCTCTATATATATATATATATATATATATATGTGTGTGTGTGTGTGTGTGTGTGTGTGTGTGTGTGTGTGTGTGTGTGTGTATAAGGTGAATGAGTGAGAGTTTCGCTATCTCGATGTTTGAGTGATTATGGTAGTTTGAAGCAGTGTTTTTTGGTGTATTCTTGTACCTGGGTGTTTGTGATGAACTGGGCTCATTTTGGATAACATGTTGTGCCTCATTGCCCTGGATTTCAGAATGATTTGGATTGTTTTTTCTGACAAGCCTGGTTGGCATTTTGTGCTCCCCATCGCAGCCATTTATCCCACCACCATGCTTCGCACGTGCTCCCCCCCCACCCCCCACCCCCCTCCGCTGCCGTGTGTTTCAGCTCACACACACTGCAAAGTGCATGTGTGTCGACACTCTCCCCCCTCCCCCCTGTCTGCCCCCTCACCTACACCCTTGATGAGTTGCTAGTGGTTCGACTTTCGACCCTTAACCCCTCCCTAACCTCAACACTGCGTAGACTGCGTGTTGGCGTCGGTCTTCCTCGTGTGCGAGGCCGTCGAGGTGGTAGAAGGAAACAGAGGAAGATTCCTGTCGTCAACCACGCTTGTCGTCCCCTCTCTCACACCATCCAGGTCAAAGGCAAGTGCTGTCAACTTTGCAAATCTAATTTCAGTGCCACTTGTGCTGCCTAGTCAGTCTCAGTCCGCCTTCAACTTCAAAACTGCACAGCTCAACCCCGCGTTCCGTCGGTTGCTCTCGAAAACGTTCCGCCATCAACGACTTCATTATTGAAAACAGTGTTGACAGTTTTTTGTGTCACAGAGTCGTGGTTACTCCCAACTGGGGACGAGGCTAAATGTGTCGACCTTGCTCCTCCTGGCAATAGAACTATCTCCTCCTGTCCTCGCTCCTCCCACGGCGGCGGCATCGCTTTCATCGTGCGTGACTCTCTGTGCTCCCACCTCACCTCCACCACCACCTTACCCTTCCAGCATTCCTCCTTCGAACTTGCCCATCTTTCCGTCACCCTACCTCAGCACTGTCTCCAGCTTTTCTGCATCTACCGTCCTTCCTGGAACACTTCAATGCAATCAGTGGCTGTCCTGCCATCGTGGGACTTCAATGTTCACGTCAACGTCCCCACTGACTCCCTCGCGCTTCGATTCGCCGGTCTGCTGGACGATTTTGGTCTGCACCAGGCTGTCACCTTCCTGACTCACCAGAAAGGCCACACCCCTCGACCTTGTCATCAGCCGGCGTGACGACAACGTGCTGCATTCCACAGCCCCAGATTTCACTCTGGACTTCTCCGACCACTACTGTTGTTGTTGCCCAGCTCCGCCTCTCTCGTCCTTCACGCCTTCCTGTGTACGTGGAGGCCAGAAAGATCGCTGCTGTCAACACCGTCAGCTTCCAGTATGATCTTCGGGCCAGACTAGAGGCCTCTTCCCAACTGTCAGCTGACCAGCTCCGCCAGCTCCTGTCCAGTCTTCTAGATCAGCACGCCCCGGAGACCCGCCGCCAGATCTCCAGCCAGTCTCCCTCACTCTGGTTCACCTCCGTCAGACTTCAGCTGCTGCAGGCTAAGCGAGAACGGCGCCAGGCAGAGAGTTGCTGGCTCAAATCTGGACTACATGTTCATAAACAAATTTTTCGTACTGCCAGTAACCTAGTAACCAACATTCTTGACAGTGCCAAATGTTGTTTTTACAGCGCGCCAAAATCCTAGTCTGTAGTACATCCCGACAACTGTTTTCTGTAACCAATACTCTGCTTGGCGAACCAATGTCCACACCACTGCCCTCCCCAATCCCTGCGACAGAACTCTCCCAGCGTTTCTCTGATTTCTTCTATGGTAAAACAGCCACTATTGGCCAGACTCCGCACTCCCATGCTGCTCCTTCCCCTGCTGTTCCTGATCCTTCTCCACACCCTGTGCTCTGAGTTCCACTCTGTGTCGGTAGAAGAGGTCCGGAAAATCTTGAAGCAAGTCACAGTCAAAACTTGTGAACTTGACCCTCTCCCCTCATCCCTTCTTACCTGCTGCCTTGAGGCTCTCTATCCCATACTTTACATCCATTATCAATGACTCTTGCAGTCAGGTTGTTTTCCCACTCGGTTCAAATCTGCAGTTGTCAGACCTCTAGTGAAGAAGCAGAAGAACTTAAATCCTTGAAATCTCAAGAACTACAGACCTGTCTCTAATCTTCCATTTCTTTCCAAACTGATTGAAACGTTGTTCTCGCCCAACTGTCTGAACTCTCTCTGTAAACAATCCCTTGTACTCAAACCAGTCGGCCTACCGGGCTAGCCATAGCACTGAGACAGCGCTTCTCAAGATAGCAAACGATCTCCTTACAGCTCTTGATGGAAACAGAGTTTCTCTTCTCTCTCTCTTAGATTTGTCTGTTGCCTTTGATACAATAGATCACTCCATTCTCCTCTCAAGACTCTATACTTTTTTCTGGTATTTCTGTTTCTGCCCTTTCCTGGTTCTCTTCATATCTCTCTGATCGCACGCAAACTGCTTCATGAGTGGTGTTAGTCCCCAGCAAGAACACTTTAGTTTGGTGTCCCTCAGGGATCTGTCCTGGAGGCGGTTTTGTTTGTGCTATACACTCAGACTCTCTCGGCCGTTATCAGCCAACACTCTCTCCTTCACCATAGCTTTTTTCAGATGACAACCAGCTGTATATCTCTGCCCATCCCAGTCAGCTGCACGACAATAACCTCCTCTTCTCAAGCATGCATTTCCGATGTTAAATCATGGGATGCACAATAACAAACTGCAGCTTAACGCAGAGACAAAACTGAAATAATCCTCATTGCTTCAAAGCACACTATCAGAACTCATTCTCTCCCTAGTTCTATATAAATGTTGATGGAAACGAGATAAAGCTATCAGTGTCTGTTCGTAACCTCGGCGTGACACTCGACCAAACTCTCTCTTTCAAAACAACATATCTCTAATGTGTGCAAGTCCTGCTACCTTGAACTTCGTAGAATTAGCTCAGTTCGCCGCTTCCTCACTCAAAATGACCTGAAGACTCTTATTTGTGCTTTCGTTCTGTCATGGCTCGACTATTGTAACTCCCTCCTTGCCAATTGTCCCTTTACCCTCATCTCTAAACTTTAAAAAGTTCAGAACAATGCCGCCCGTCTGATCTCCCGCTCCTCTAGATCTGATCACATATCACCAATTCTGTCATCCTTACACTGTCTCCCAATCTATCCCATTGACTTTTAAGTTCTCCTCTGGTTTTCAAATCACTGAATAATCTGGCTCCCTCCTACAGCTCTGACCTCCTCCATCTCTATGTTCCGTCTCGCATCTTACGCTCATCCACCGATTCTCGTCTGCTTCGGCTTCCCTCCGCTCGCCTGAAAACTTCATCTGAAAAAACGATCTTTCTCTTACCTGACACCTGCTCTGTGGAATGGTCTGCCTTCTTCTCTGCGCAACACGGACTCTTTAGAGACTTTTAAAACCTCCCTAAAGACACACCTTTTCCCCCGGACTGATTAACGACATCCACGTATCACTGCGCGCGTGTTTTGCTGATGTTGACGCGCTCCTGTGTCTGTCTGCGTGTGTGAGTTTTTCGGTGTGTGTGTGTGTGTGTGTGTGTGTGTGTGTGTGTGTGTGTGTGTGCTTTGAATTAGAAATTAATATTTTGTCACGTATTTTCTGTAGTATGTGCTTTGGGCTCTTGTGAGAATAGAAAAATAAATTCAGTAATAACTTTTCGAGGATTCATAGAAAACTAGTCTCTCAACTCAAAGCATGTTCAGCACCAAGATGCTTCTGCTTTTACAAGAAGGCAGAGCATACTTGAAAAAAGTGTGATGTCTCCGTTGTGGGATGTTTGTTGGAATCTAGAGTAACAACCTTCATTGCCTGCTCTTAAACTCTGGAAACCTTCTGATGACTACCACCTGCTTGAACAAGAGAATCAGCTGTATTCCTGTAACAGCTATGTTTCAGGACTTCGTGGTTATCGTAGTACTTTTACACTTGCACTCAGTGACGTGCAGGGGTCAGAACAGGAAATCTGTTCACTCTCACAGGTTAGGATCCTTGACAAGCCAGAAACAAGAAACTGAAGCTGCCTTCACCACCCTGTCCCAGGACTGACAGAATCACAGCGTTCACTTTTAGTAAGCAGCTTTTCTTTTATTGAAAACGTTTATTTAGCGTTGCTGTATGTTGCTTTTGTCAACACAAATGGATGAAAATATACACAAAATCATCAATGACGACCCCGAGAAGACATCGTGCGACCATTCTCTCAATGTGGTCTAAGTAGTGGGGGAAAACAAGTGCAGGTTAACAATTCTTCCATCATTATAGTAATGATTTGGCAAAGATTAGAAATTGAGAGGGTAAAACATTGAAGATGAAATAAATGGGAAAATGTATATCATAAATATGAAAACCCCTTCACTAGCTGCATGAGGAAACTACCGCAATCCCTCCTGAAGACAGATCTATATGCGTCGCCTGCTCCGAGGCCTTTCGTCCGCTGGATCGGACTCATCAGGGAGACACGGCTGATTGTGTCTGGGCTCTTGGCGTCAGATAGAGAGACACACCACAGTCCATAATTCTGTGGTGTTCCGACCGCCAAGGGTTCGAAAAAGAATGCAACAGCACCCCCAAAGCAGCCAGCGAAAGGTAGTAGAATTAAACAAAACGAAAGTTTGGAGAGGAAAAAAAGTTGTTGAAAAACTAAAACATTAGGCAAACAGTATAAAATGTAAGGGACAGTCTTTGAGCCTATGCTTGAGGATCCATTTAAGGATACAAGGGAGATCAAAAGATACGGAACAGTCTGAGTGGTCAGCTCTGCTGTTCAATAACCCAAGCATTGTCAACGGCTAAGAATTGTGCAGAACAAACCTTTCCTTGGATCTCGTAGAGATGCAATCACCCACTGATTGACCAAACAGTATAATGCTGAACAATTAAGTAGTGGGGGAAAACAAGTGCAGGTTAACAATTCTTCCATCATTATAGTAATGATTTGGCAAAGATTAGAAATTGAGAGGGAAAAAAAAATTGAAGATGAAATAAATGGGAAAATGTATATCACACACACACACACACACATATATATATATATATATATATATATATATATATATATATATATATACATACATACAATATGCATATCTACCTATCTATCTATCTATCTATATACCTATCCATCTATCTATTTATATATCTGCGTGTGTATGTGTGTGTGTGTGTGTGTGTGTGCGCGCTCGCGCGCGCGCGCGCGCGCGCGCGCGCGCGCGCGTTTTTGTGTGTGTGTGTGTGTATGTGTGTGTGTGTGTGTGTGTGTGTGTGTGTGTGTGTGTGTGTGCAATTTCAGTCTCATTGAGGTGGCACTGTTGTAGGCTAGCCCATACAAGCAACACCAAATCTGCTAAAATGTAGCTGATGGATAAATGAATTAATGACTAAGATGAGTGAATCTGAGAAGAGGATCTCAGGCTATGACGTAACAGATGGCTGACCCACACTATGGCTTGATGGCTGGCAGACCTTGGGTACTATGGCCTGATGGCTGGATACCTTGGTTACTATGGCCTGATGGCTGGCAGACCTTGGGTACTATGGCCTGATAGCTGGCAGACCTTGGGTACTATGGCCTGATGGCAGACCTTGGGTACTATGGCCTGATGGCTGGCAGACCTTGGGTACTATGGCCTGATGGGCTGATACCTTGGTTACTATGGCCTGATGGCTGGCAGACCTTGGGTACTATGGCCTGATGGCAGACCTTGGGTACTATGGCCTGATGGCAGACCTTGGGTACTATGGCCTGATGGCTGGCAGACCTTGGGTACTATGGCCTGATGGCAGACCTTGGGTACTATGGCCTGATGGCTGGCAGACCTTGGGTACTATGGCCTGATGGCAGACCTTGGGTACTATGGCCTGATGACAGACCTTGGGTACTATGGCCTGATGGCTGGCAGACCTTGGGTACTATGGCCTGATGGCTGGATACCTTGGGTACTATGGCCTGATAGCTGGCAGACCTTGGGTACTATGGCCTGATGGCTGGCAGACCTTGGGTACTATGGCCTGATGGCTGGATACCTTGGGTACTATGGCCTGATGGCTGGATACCTTGGGTACTATGGCCTGATAGCTGGCAGACCTTGGGTACTATGGCCTGATGGCTGGCAGACCTTGGGTACTATGGCCTGATGGCTGGATACCTTGGGTACTATGGCCTGATGGCTGGCAGACCTTGGGTACTATGGCCTGATGGCTGGCAGACCTTGGGTACTATGGCCTGATGGCAGACCTTGTGTACTATGGCCTGATGGCAGACCTTGGGTACTATGGCCTGATGGCTGGATACCTTGGGTACTATGGCCTGATGGCAGACCTTGGGTACTATGGCTTGATGGCTGGCAGACCTTGGGTACTATGGCCTGATGGCAGACCTTGGGTACTATGGCCTGATGGCAGACCTTGGGTACTATGGCCTGATGGCAGACCTTGGGTACTATGGCCTGATGGCAGACCTTGGGTACTATGGCCTGATGGCAGACCTTGGGTACTTACCGAACATTGGCTGTGCTCCCGCATGCGCATATATGAGCACGTGTTGTTGTTGTTCTTGTCTCCAACTTAACGTCGTTCCACATTAAGTGATATTAGACAAAGAGAAAGGGTGTGGGGAGGGGGAGCATGAAGAGGTGGGTGATGGGTGGGTTATCTTGCAATCATCTACGAAAAAGGCGTCTTTTTACAATCTTTAAAATACAATAACAAAAAGATATGGGAAAACCAACTTTGAATAACTATTTTGAATCATAAAACGAAAATTACGCCTTGGCTAAAGGCTGTGTCAGACCAGCAGACATAGGTTAGAACACCAAGGCTACATCACAATGTTGTTATGCTCTGCATAGTTATGCGGGGATTGTCTTCAGTTGTGACAAGCTCCTAGCATAACATTATCAGTCTCCAACATCCCCACCCCCGAAGTCGGAGTGTGGCTGCCCACGAGGCGGGGTAATCAAAAACTGGTCACACACGTAATGTTCTCATCCCCGGCTGATGCATTTGTACCATAGTGTTCAAGTGTTTCGGTTCTCGGGATGATCCCCGAAGTCTTTAGCCAGGGTACAACAACAACATTAACAACAACAACAACAACAACAACAACGACAACATAACACGAAAATGTTTCATAGGACTGCGTAGTAAACAGTTCGCAAAATCAAACAACAAACTAAAGTTTTCATGATACTTTCACAAGAACTTTCAAAAATTGTCGAAAAAGCAGGTCTCAATCTCTGGCACTCCAGAAGAATGTGTTGCTTTGGAATTTCTTCACCGCACAGACATTTAACATATTTGCTGAATTTTGTTTTAAAGGCATTAAGCTTTATCCTGAAAGACAGCAAAGTAACGTGTCTAAATTTCAAAATGTTGTTATAATCCACAGCTATTTTGTTTGCCAAATTATCGGAGTGCATTAAGATGCTGGAGAATATCTCCTTGCTACGGAAAGATTTTAAAACTTTGTTCCACGATGCTTGCTCCAGGAAATGATACCCCTCTGTAACGGTCAATGGAATGTTTATTTCCACAGCTTCGCTGTCTTGCCTTGCACCTTCTCTTGTGGCTCTATCAGCACAGTCTTTTGAATACAACCCAACATGTGAAGGAACCAAAGGCAAAATTGGTCTCCTTTAAACTGAAAATGTGAGTTATTTGATTGATTTCTTTGATCATTTTTTTGTGATCAAATGAACGTAAAGCATACAGTACAGACTGAGAGAATCGACGCAGAATGAAAACTGAAGAATGTTCAATGGAAGATCAAGTATGTCATTAAGGGCCATAAGTATGGCAACGAGTTGGGCGGTAAATATTCATCGATTTTCACCGGTTAAGTATGACTTTTCCTTTTTTTTTAAAGCTGGTGTTACAAAACCTAAACCAGCATGATCATCTAAGAGTGAGCCGTCTGTATACACCTGTAAATGATTTGGGCATTTCTTCTCTAGGTATAGTCGGACTTCACTTTGCATAATATTTGGATTCTCATTCTCCTTCACATCAACGTAATCGGTATCAAAATGTGGTTTATTCATCTCCCACATAGGGTAAAGAGAAACTATTTCAAGGTGATCATGCGCGCGCGCGCGCGTTTGTGTGTGTGTGTGTGTGTGTGTGTGTGTGTGTGTGTGTGTGTGTGTGTGTGTGTGTGTGTGTGTGTGTGTGTGCGCATGCACGCATATGCATGTGTGTGCGCTTAAGCGCGAATACCCGTGCGCTCGCGCGCGCCTGTGTTTGCGTGTGTGTGTGTGTGAGTGGGGGGGTGGGGGGGGGGGGGGCGAGCATGTGTGTGTGTGTGGGGGGGGGGGGGCGTGTGTGTGCATGCGTGCGTACAGGAGAAACACACACACACACACACACACACACACACACACACACACACACACACACACACCACCACCACCACCACCACCACCACCACCACCACCACCACCACCGCATATACATTCGCATCCATGCACTCCCCCCTTTATACACTGATGCACTCACCAAAGCGTGCACTCATCTGCAGTATTCACTGGGGTCCCGGAAAGATCCCAAGCCTGATCTCAGTTGACGTCTGTTTGATGATTTGTGTCTGTTACTGGAAAGGCCCAGTATGAGTCTGCCCCAGTCTCCAGGAGTTTAACAGTGTTGGCCTTAAGATTATCCCTATATCTGTTTACTTGGTGATGTTCCTCACTCATGCTTTCAGTATGGATATGTAGCCACTTCCTGTCTTGATGATCGGCTCTGAGAGGTGGTCTACTGGCTTTGTTCTTTTTTTGTCGAGGTGATTCTTTACATTTCTTATCACATCAGATCGACCAAACTGTAATCCAGCTCCCATCATTCCCTCGCCTGCCAGTGTGTCTGCTGTCTGGTTTCCTTTGTCACCCGCATGTCCTAGGCTGCACATCCTTAAGAGTCTCTCCAGTGGAAGGTTGCCCATTACTTCATGCAAAGCAGGGCTTCCAATTCTACTAGCCACTTTTGAAAGAGGTTCATGGAGTTGGTCAGTATCATGGCTTGTGCAGTTTGAATCTGGTCTGTGGAGGAGAGTCGGTGGTTTGTATGTGTCACTGCTTCTACCTCCATTGTTAGACTTGAAGTTGTTAAACTAGATGCACTATTGTCTTCCTGCATAGTGGAGCCATTTTGCTTCCGTCCACAAACTGACCTCAGGGACACCGATGGAATCACTGGTGTATATAAGAATGGCTTCTTTTTAGCTGATGATTTCTGCCTGCATCTGAATGCCTGTGTTGGTTTTGCCCTCTGGTTTTTCTTCACAGTGTTTTCAAGCTCTGGAGCGATGGCAGTTTGATGGAGATGTTTTGAAGTATCCTGGATACTTTTCTCATTCCTTCCTTTCTGTGATTTCTGCTAAATGGCGTACGAGCTGTACTTTATCTTCTGCCTGTCCCATCCATAATTGTCCACGTTCCAGGCAAGTGCCTTTGTTGGGAGATAAGGGCCGAAACACTCGCTTGAAGGGGGCTTCGTCTGTGGAAAGCGTTTCGCTACCACCCGTGGCATGAAGATCCACAGAACAAAGATGGGATGTGTGAAGACTCATCTGAATGAGCAGCAGCGCACTGCATCAGCAGATAAGACGTCGGAAGACCAAGGCCAGGATTTAAACCACAGTGCCAAGGACATCCACGCTGTTGGTTCGGATGAGGAATTTTGCACAGGCCCTCGATGCCAGGCGCCTGAAACTCAACCTGCCACGAGCAAACGAGACTGAAGATTGGGAGAAACTGGATGCAAAAATCGTCCAAAGACTCGATGCACTGATAGGGAAAAGCACCCTGGAACACAAACTAGCCACATATGGGGACATTGTGTATGCCACATGTAGAGACGCCCTATGGAGCAAAACTACCCAAAAGAGAAAACACCTCCAAAGAAATCCAGACGCCAAGAAGAGATGGACAAGATCAGGGTCCAAAAGAAAAACCTCAAGAAAGCAAATGAAGACTGCTCTGCCAGCTGAAAAACAAAGGCTTGGAAAAACTCTGGGAAAAACCTGAAAGCAAAACACAGCAGCCCTCAGCAAAGCGGAATCTGCGAGGAAGAGGAAAAGCAAAAAAAAAGAAGAAGACACAAGAGCGTTCTCTTCAGAGACCCCTTCCAGTTTGCCAGAACTCTGTTCGAGCAGCCAAAATCTGGGACCCTAAGTGTGGACAAAGGAGTTCTTGAGCAGCATCTGAGAAAAAAACATACTCTGACTCACAGAGCAAAGCACCACTCGACATTCAAGGTCTGGTGTGGCCAACCAACCCTGAGGAACAGTTCAATGACAAGCCTCCAACGTTGGCGGAAATCAAGAAGGTGGTCGACAAAGCCAGAGCCAAATCATCACCAGGGGGCCAAACGGAATACCTTACCAGCTGTACAAGAAATGTCCCAAGGTGCTGGAGTGGCTCCACAGGCTGCTGCGATCAGCTTGGAGAAAATCAGAAGATCAGCGGCCAGTGGATGACGGCAGATGGTGTGTGTGTCCATCCCCAAAGAGCAAAACTCAAGTGACATCAGCCAGTTCAGGCCAATATCACTACTGAACGTCGAAGGGAAAATCTTCTTCTCTGTCATGGCAGCAAGGCTGACCAAGTACCTCATGGGAAAAACAAGTACTTGGATGTGTCAGTCCAGAAAGGTGGCATTCCAGGCGTGGCTGGCTGTGTAGAACACGTAGAACACGCCACAAATGATCTGGGACGCAATCCAAAGAGCAAAAACAGAAAAGAGAGACCTGGACGTAGTGTGTGGCTCGACCTGGCAAACGCATATGGATCTGTACCCCATGAGATGATACAGTTGGCTCTTAAGATGTACCATGTGCCAAAGAACATCCGCGACATGCTCAAGAAGTACTTCAATGGCTTCTCAATGCGGTTCTCTACCAAGGAGTACACAACATTGGATCAACTTGGAAGTGGGCATTGCAATGGGCTGTGCCATTTCCCCAATACTGTTCGTGTTGGCAATGGAAGTCATCTTGAAAGCAGCAACAAGCAACGCAAGACAAACAGACCTTGGCGATGGATACAAGATGCCCCCTCTCAAGGCCTTCATGGATGACACTACAGTGATTTCATCCAGAGAAGACGAGAGACACGTCACGTGCTGGAGAGGCTGGACGACATAGTTGCCATCCAGAATGAAGTTCAAGCCAAAGAAATCACGGAGTCTCTCACTGAGGAAAGGAAAAGTGGCCGAATCTGTGGTCTTCAGTGTTGCCAACCAGACCATTCCAACAGTAAACAGAAGAGCCAGTCAAGAGCCTTGGAAGATGGTATGATGATACGCTGAAAGACACACGAAGAGCAAAAAAAAAACCAAAACAGATGTCGGAAGAAGGCTTGGAGACCATTGACCAGTGTGGGCTCCCTGGCAAATACAAGGTCTGGTGTCTGCAGTTCATGCTGATACCAAAGCTCCTATGGCCTCTGATGATATACGACATCTGCACCAGCATAGTGGAGGCAATGGAATCCAATCCAAAATCAACAAGTTCACAAGGAAATGGCTTGGTGTCCCACCCTGTCTGACTGACATAGCTATACTGTCGCCAAGCAAAGCTGAAACTACCACTGAAATCCATCCTGGAGGAATATAAAGCAGGGAAGATCAGACTTCAAAGCATGCTGGAGGACTCAGGAGACAAGGTGGTTGAAGCAATCAAGCCCCAGCTGAAGACAGGCAGAAAATGGAAAGTTCAAGAGGCGATGGATTCTGCAAAAGAAAGTCTCAAGATCAGAGAAATAACAGGACACACACACCAACAGACAAGGACTGGGGGGGTGACCAAAACTGAATGGTGGTCAAGGCCAAAGGAAAAAGCCAAAAGAGACATGATGATTCAGGAGATGAGAAAAAAGAAAGAAGACAACAAAGACTCCAAAAAGCAGTCCAGCAGAGCCAGCAAGGGCAATGGACAACGTGGGAGAATGCACTCCAAAGAAGTCTCACTTGGAATGACATTTGGCACATGGCCCCTCTCAGGATCAGCTTCATTCTCAGATCTGCATATGACCTTCTGCCTTCAAATGCAAACCTGGTGAAGTGGGGAAAAAAAACAGACGATCCTTCATGCCCCCTTTGCCATGAAAAAAAAACAGTGGAGCATGTCCTAAGCTCATGTAAAGTAGCCCTGGCTCAAGGAAGGTACACATGGAGGCACAACCAAGTGCTCAAAGAGATTGTACAAGTAGTCTGGGCTAGTACCAACACCACAAAAGGGAAAATCAGGACTCCAAAAGCACCCGCAACATTCTTCACGGCAGGAGGCAGCGAATCATGGCCAAGAACAACAGTGCCACTCGGAACATGCAGGCAGAGTCTGCTGGACGGGGCAGATGACTGGGAGTGCACAGCAGACCTCCCAGAATGGAATAGTCACCCAGAGATTATCAGCAAGAGTGGCATGAGACCAGACATAGTATTACACTCTCAGTCAACCAAGCAGCTGATCATGATCGAGCTCACGGTGCCATATGAGAACAGAATGGAGGCAGCTCAGATCTACAAGACTGAAAAGTATGCTGATCTGGCAAACAGCCTGAGGAGAGAAGGCTATCAGGTCAAAGTCCTCACTGCAGAAATTGGAGCTAGGGGGTTTGTGGGAACGTCTGCATACAGCCTCATGAAACAGCTCTCAGTTGCAGGGAGGGAAAAAAAACAAAGCCCTGAAAGCAATGGCAGAAGCGGCAGAGAGCCTACAAATATCAGGTGTCCCTGTGGCTCAGTGGTTAGTGCGCGAGTCATTAAGTGGAAAGTGAATGAGCATGTCCAGAAGGGCATGGGTCTAACATTGAGTCTGCAAGGCCTTTGATGTAAACATTGTATAGAACAAGGACAAAAAGAAAACCTAGAGGTAAACCCATAGACTGCTTATGAAGTTTAGACGTCCGGTCTCCAAATCGTAGGATGATGGTTCGCTCCTGAAGTGCTGTTGCTATCTATCGTGTAAGTGTCCTGTTAACTACATAGTCAAGGAATAATTCCATGAGAAGCAAGAACTGGACTTTGGTGCATGCATCTTCAAGGTCTGTTGCAACTGCCAGTGTTTCTTCCTTTCTTTCCAATCCTTCATGTACTTCATAGGCGAAGCCTGCCTCGTTTCCCATGTACTTTTACCTGCTCTGTTGCCTTCTTGATTGGCTGGGAGGACTGGTCGACTTTCAAGGTCTCTTGTGAGTTTTCCGGCGATGGTTCGTTCCAAGTGTTTTCCTGCTACATTTTGCAACGTGATTATGCTGTAACCATTAAATGATGATGATCCTTTCCTGCTTTGCTTTGGGTAAATCTTTCAGGTAACTGTGTGTCCGATCTTCTGGTACATAGCCTTTATAGAAACTGTCTTGGTAGAGACTGAAGAGATGCGTTCTGCCCTCTTCTGAAAGCTGTTTGATATTTGGATACTGCGCTTTGTCTGGACATAAAGCGCTATCCCTTGTGCGTCTAGCTATGAGTCATCTAGTTCACGTGCTGTAATTCCATCGTCGACGTCAGTCTGAGCTAAGTGTTGGTCTAATTTTGTCAAATATTTTATATATTCTTTCCTATACATTTCTCTGATCACTCTCTTCTATGAAACGATTAAGCAGAACCGACCGTTTCTCCAAATTTGCTTTGAGTGTTGTGGTCACATCGACATGTAGCATATCTTGGGTGCTTTGGGTGTTGTAGTCCCATCGACATGTAGCATATCTGGGGTGCTTTGTGTGTTGTGGTCCCATCGACATGTAGCATATCTGGGGTGCTTTGGGTGTTGTGGTCCCATCGACATGTAGCATATCTGGGGTGGGGGCTTGGGGGTGTTGTGGTCCCATCGACATGTAGCATATCTGGGGTGGTGTTTGCACTGTGCTTTCCTTCCATGCGACATTGAAATTGCCAGAACTGAGTGAGTCTTGTGTTATAATTACGTTATACACACACAAACGTCGCCATCGACTTTCTCTGCTTCTTCAGCTGTTCTTTTCAATGGTTCAGTTGAATTCATTCATGTAAGTTTCAATAACTGGATCAGGGCAAGGTTTCTTTTCAGCTCTGCCAACTTTCACAGCCTTGAATTTCTCTTTCCAAACTGTTTCCGTTTCTTCTACAAAGGGATTGAGCGGTTTGTTGGTTTAAATAGTGTTTCTTTTGCATCTTGTACTCCTTTACTTTTCTATGATATTAAACATCCTTGTTGTGATCTTGCAAATGGTTCTTTTGCTTTGTTTGTTCTCCTTGTGATAGTTTCTATAATTTGATAACGACAGGAATCCACGGTCACTTCCGTGATGTAAAGATGACTCCGCACTCATACCTTATGTACAATCTTGTCCAATGAGAGCAAAGCCAATGGCACTGTCAGTGCCACCCTGTCACTCTGTGTGTGTTGGGGATGATGTTCTCAGAGTGCTGAGAAATACTTCATCCGCCATACCTTCCACCGCAACTCTTTGAGGATCAGAACCATGCTGATCCCACAGTCGTGATCTTGCATTAAGATCTCCACATAGCATCACACAGTCTCCACATAGCATCACACAGCCTCCACATAGCATCACACAGCCTCCACATAGCATCACACAGCCTCCACATGGCATCACACAGCCTCCACATAGCATCACACAGCCTCCACATAGCATCACACAGCCTTCACATAGCGTCACACAGCCTCCACATAGCATCACACACAGCCTCCACATAGCATCACAGCCTCACACAGCCTCCACATAGCATCACACAGTCTCCACATAGCATCACACAGCCTCCACATAGCATCACAGTCTCCCACATAGCATCACACAGTCTCTACATAGCATCACACAGTCACCACATAGCATCACACAGCCTCCACATAGCATAACACAGCCTCCACATAGCATCAACACAGTCTCCACATAGCATCACACAGTCTCCACATAGCATCACACAGTCTCCACATAGCATCACACAGTCTCCACATAGCATCACACAACCTCCACATAGCATCACAGTCTCCACATAGCATCACAGTCTCCACATAGCATCACACAGTTTCTACATAGCATCACACAGTCTCCACATAGCATCACACAGCCTCCACACGCATCTTTTATTTCCTCAAAAACTGTCTAAGCCGTTCTTTTGTGTATGCGAACCTTGATATATGTATGCATTGCGTACAAGGCTTTTCTGATTACCAGGCTTTTTCAGAGAGAGAGAGAGAGAGAGAGAGAGAGAGAGAGCTGGCGAATGATTTAACAAGTTAAGCTTACAAAGCCCATTCTCATGCAGGAGTTACGGTGGAGGTGGGGCTGTCCGAAAATGAAAGTCAGAGAATAGACCCTAACAATGAATGTCACAAAACAACATCGCGATGAGGAAATCAAATCAGGGAAATTATTAATATTGATCGAACCCCGATGTGATTGTCATTAAGACTTCCAAAGGGTTTATCCACAGTCAACAAGATTTCCGTTTTCCACAGCTGAAGGTTAGTTCCACATTTTCTCTGTGAATAGAATGAACGCTTTCCATGATTCGTATCATACTCTACAGATAAGCCATAATATCGTTGGCAGTCACGTTCTCTGGAGGGTCGTTCTGTTGTTCATTCGCCAGAAGCCTGTTTAGATCACAAACCACATCACAATATTCATCAACACAGTCTTGATCAGCGCCTGGCTTCACTGACCCAAACACCAAGACCAACACTTCATCGTCTGCAATGGTCACAGGTTCTTTGTCACACTGACCCAATTCGATCTCTGTTTGCTTGTCGCGGTGCTGTGTTTCTTCCGCAGGCTGAGTTATACAGATGGAGGGAGAAGGTTGTCACACTTGAAAATCTCACCGCATTTATCACGACTCTCGCTGGTTCTGTCAACGTGGTAAAATACATTAGGAGGTGCCGCCAAAAATAAACCTGATGGAGAACATAAATGTTCACTCGCCTTTTTCGTTTGATCGATCCTGTAGGCCTCTGCTCCGTGCCTGTCCCTGTTCAGCTGTGACGGGCACTTGCAACGATACGCCATGCTGTGGCCTGGAGTTTGCGTGGCAAGGGGGTCGGTAGTAGTTGATAAGAATCGCAGAACAGCGACCGTTTGTTTTCCTCTGCCTTCTATTTTGAATGACAATGTCAGTTCTTCCGGTGCGGCGCTGAGAGTGGCTTCCACAGTGGATGGGAGACCTCCGACAGGCATGCCGTACGACTTACAGTTGAAATGACTAGAAATTTACCGGAGCGACTGAAAACACGTCTTGCCGGGTGCTGAACAAGAGAGGCCACGAGAGAGAGAGAGAGAGAGAGAGAGAGAGAGAGAGAGAGAGAGAGAGAGAGAGACTAAGGGAAATTTCAAGATTTTTTTTTTAGGCAAACTCATTTTACTACACTAGTTATTTTGTTTGCGTGTCATATAAAGTGGTCAGCGTACGTGATGTCATACCTGCTCTTGTGATTATACCACTTGCACAGGTATATTTCAGAATATATGAAAACACACACACACACACACACACACACACACACACACACACACACACACATATATATATATATATATATACACACATATATATATATATATATATATATATATATATATATATATATATATATCCCTTGCATCCTTGAATGGATCCTCAAACATAGGCTCAAAGATTGTCCCCTACATTTTATACTGTTTGCATAGTGTTTTTTAGTTGTTCATCGACATTTTTTTTCCTCTCCACACTTTCGTTTTGTTTAATTTTAATACCCTTCGCTGGCTGCATTGGGGGTGCTGTTGGATTCTCCTTTGAACCCTTGGTGGTGAGAGCACCACAGAGTTATGGACTGTGCTGTGTCTCTGTTTTGACGCCAAGAGCACAGACACAATCAGCCGTGTCTCCCTGATGAGTCCGATCCAGCGGACAAAAGGCCTAGGAGCAGGCAATATGACTAGATCTGCTTTTGAGGGGGATACGATGGTTCCCTCATGCAGCTAGTGAGGGGTTTTCAGTTATGATATATTTTCTTAATTTCATGTTTCCACTTTCTTCATGTTCAACCCCCCATTCCACCACCCCCATGCCCTTCTCTTTTTTTTTCAAATATGTCTTTAAAGTTCAAATCTTTGCCAAGATATTACTATGATGACGCAATAAGGAACTAGTTGCAATAAACAATCACATTTCTTTGTATGAAAGACAGACTATTCGAAATGTTAAGGGTTGGAAATAAAACCCAAAAAATCAAATTCTTTAAAGTCTTTTATTTACAAAAATGGCTCCTTGCGTATCAATAAACTCAGGTCAGGATTACCATGACGACCATGATCAACTAAAACTCCCATAGATAGTTATCAATTGAGTGTGTGATGAATACGTTACCTGTACAGGCGACGATTTGAACGGCTTTCTTCTTTTAAAAAGTCTACGTCAAACGGACCCTGATTTGCTTCCTTATGAAGGGGAGAGAAGAGAAACGAAGGAGGAGGGGAGAAAAGTACTACTACCGGTATCAAGATCACGGACGTGTGATTCTCCCCATTCCTACGGGAGGGATTCATTCACTAGGGAGCCTATCAGCAGACGATCCCACAGGTGATAAACACATCGCTGTCGTTGGGCTCTCCAAACAAAACAATGTACAGTTGGTAAGGCAGTAAACCATGAACACACGTGAGGGAATCCTTAAAGGCACAGCGATAAAACATATCACAATACAATACACCCCATCACAACACAACAGTGAACGATACGATGCAACGTCAGTCAACACAACACAACGTAAGTCAATTAAACAAAACACAAAACTATGTACAAGAACACAACATAATGTGACACAACACAGCACAACGCAAAGCAGCACAACGTAACTTGCACAACACATCGTCACACAACAAATTACAGCATAATACAAACATGACTCAAAAGTGACTCAACCGATCAACACAACACAGGGCAACACCACTCGAAGCAAGACAGCGTAATACAGCGCAAGACAATAGTATGAAACACGACAGAAGTGTATGTGGCCTGATAGATCTCTCTCTCTCTCTCTCTCTCTCTCTCTCTCTCTCTCTCTCTCTCTCTCTCTCTCTCTCTCTCTCTCTCTCTCTCTCTGTCAGGCATGGTGGATATACAGATTAGCTATCATGATCATGAAATATTTAAAATAATGCATGAAAGTGGATGACTAAAAAAAAAATAATATCAAACTAATTCTTCAGCAAGCGTCCATGAAGGTTGTAATAAATGTGTAGCTGTCACTGATTTCTGTGTTGCAGTTTTGCTATCAAGGATGGGCAGTATGTGCCATTGATCACCCGCACATGTAATAGTAGGAAGCGAATCCCACGCGATAAGATACAAAAGGAAACTCTTCTACAATAACTACCTTTATCTGGCTATCTTCATCTTTGAATGATCTTAAGTTGTACAATAATGAACTCCAGCGATCTCCACAGAGAACTTTGGTACGATCAATACAAACCATTTGAGAGATCTCCAGATGGATCTGGAAAATAGGTGAGCCTCTTGTGTGCATGTTTGGAATCTTTGGAAATGGTTTGCTTGTTCCGATCGTGTGTCGTCTTCCGGCGTCCACTTCTAGTGTTTTCTTTGGAGTTCTGGCCTGCTCTGATCTGCTGTATTTGATGACTTTGCCCCTTAGCAGTTTGATCACGAAACACTTCAGTGTGCCATACTTTCAAACACTCGGTTCATGGCAGTGTAAACTGGATGATGATGCTTCAGACGACTAGCACTTTATCTCCTTGGATGCTAGGCCCTCACCTTGCTAAGGGCAGCTTCTATATATGGCCACTTCGTGTCAGTGCTGTGTGGACGAAGGGAATGTCGCAAGTTACTGCCGGTGTAATGACCGTTATCATCACTCTGATCCCACTCTCACTTCATCTATGGTTATGACATAGGATCTTGTTCCTGGACATGCTGTCCTGGTGTTGTATCTGAAACTTATAGATGGTTTTCTAAAACAATTTGGCCGTGGATACTCATGGGTGTAAGATTTGGGGTCCCTTTCATCTTGTTAGGGGCTGGCAACAGCGTTCTTCTCTGGATACTTTTCAGATCTTTCAGAGCGGGCATGCGTCTTCCTTTACAACAGTCTACCCAGGATTCCAGAAGGCAAAAGGTACACGCATTGAATGTCACCTTGATCGCTGCAAACACGTGCTTTTTCCTCCTCCGAACGCCGTCCGAAATACGTCAGATTACTTTCCGATCTGTTGACAGAACTGACCCCATTCAGTATGGACAGTATCGAGTCTTCTCTGCAGCCAGCAGCGTTCTGGTGTACTTTAGCTACACCGTTAACTTTTACTTGTACATCTTCATTGCCAGCAGGTTCAGAACAGCTTCCGATCATAAGAGTTGAAAATGTGGTGTTATTCTGCACAGCATATTATTTCTTTGTGCAGATTGCCCCATTGTTAAC
>JADBJO010006727.1:0-7500 GCA_016801955.1 Conus betulinus | reverse complement strand
TGGGAAATTGTTCAACACATTGTTGTTGGGTCAGTCCGTGGGAAGCGGCAGCTGTTAGGAGATGGAAATAAATAGTGTACTGCACAATTCTCAGCTGCTGTCAGTACCTATGTGACTGACAGTGCTTGGTTTATTACATAGTAGAGCTGATCACTCTGACTGCTCACACATTTGTGTCGCCCTTGCATCCTTAAATGGAACCTCAACCATAGGCTCAAAGATTTATGTCTACACGCTATACTGCTTAAATGATGATTTTATTTCTTGTAGCAACTTATGTGCTTCTGGCACTGTGGAACGATGACAGCATGCCATCTGACTGCATTGCTGGGACCCTAGTTTGCTTAGAGTTAGGACTTATTATGATTTTTTGAATCCTCAAAGACAGAGAATTTCGATTTAGCAATGAAACGTTGAAACATAACGAGCAGCAAACCGTCAGATTCCAGTTTCTCCCATACCAATAAGCAAAGAAACAGCTAAGAACGAATGTGGATACTTGTCAAGAAATCTGAGATCAATTATTTACACTACACGCCTACTAAGATGCATAAGTATTGAGCCAATTAGGGTCACCATTACATATATATCACGGGTTATGCACATTCCAAACGAATTAAAAACACCTGTATTTTCCTTTATCATTGAGTATATTGAGGGGACATTATGTTTCCTAAAACGCATAGCAACTGTTGAAATTAAAAGTGGAACTGCCATGCCAGTGGTTTGTATCATGAGAATCACTGGCAGTTCTATTCAGATCGGCAGTCAAAATGCTATGCACATCAATCATCGGTTAAATTTCTCGGCTCGTGTCGCTTTATTTTACGTTTCCTTTGAAAGGTAAGCCAATCGTGCTGTGTGCACGTGAGACAGTGTGAACAAGTGTTACTAGGGACACACCTCGATTGGAAAGAACACGGTAAGGTGGGGCACAGACGAGTGTGAGGACTTCAGAGGTTTACCACGTGTTCCTCACCGTTTTTGCTGCCTAGCCAGTTCACAAGTCGTGTTAGTCACTTCATCAGTGTGAGGCCCAAACATTTTCAACACTTTGATGTGTCGTGTGTTTTGTTCTTCCTTTATTTGTCATTATGAAAATGGTGAAGGATACTAAACGTTTTAAGAATTGAAAAGTCATGTCGCTGGTAACATCTCTTCTAAACGTACCTAAGAACAGAATCGTCCAGGCGGTCTGCTTGTTGTGTGACCAGACCCGTTGCCCCCAGTGCCCAGCCTGCTGCCCTCCTGTCGATGCTGAAGGGGCAGTGGCAACACGCCGCCTGCACGTTGGGTGTCAGTCTGCTGGGGCGTGCCTGGGTCGCTGGTAGTGAGCCATGGCAACACGCCGCCTGCACGTTGGGTGTCAGTCTGCTGGGGCGTGGTGCCTGGGTCGCTGGTAGTGAGCCATGGCAACACGCCGCCTGCACGTTGGGTGTGTCAGTCTGCTGCTGGGCGTGGTGCCTGGGTCGCTGGGTAGTGAGCCATGGCAACACGCCGCCTGCACGTTGGGTGTCAGTCTGCTGGGGCGTGGTGCCTGGGTCGCTGGTAGTGAGCCATGGCAATACGCCGCCTGCACGTTGGGTGTCAGTCTGCTGGGGCGTGGTGCCTGGGTCGCTGGTAGTGAGCCATGGCAACACGCCGCCTGCACGTTGGGTGTCAGTCTGCTGGGGGCGTGGTGCCTGGGTCGCTGGTAGTGAGCCATGGCAACACGCCGCCTGCACGTTGGGTGTCAGTCTGCTGGGGCGTGGTGTGCCTGGGTCGCTGGTAGTGAGCCATGGCAACACGCCGCCTGCACGTTGGGTGTCAGTCTGCTGGGGCTGGTGCCTGGGTCGCTGGGTGTTCTTCTGCTCCCGCCTGGGAGTATCAGTCTGCTGGGGCATGGTGAGAATGGAAGATGGTGTGGCTGAGAGAAAGATGGGGGCTAGGAGTGAAAGAAAGTGCTGTTGTTGTAGGTAAATAGTGACAATGCGACTGGAGGACAACATCTGGATCATTCTAAAGCAATTTGTGTGCTTTAGAGACATTTCTCGGGTCCTAAAAGTGTCAGTTAGAGTGCGCGGTCTTGTAAAAAGACGCTTGAAGGGTTGCTATAAAAAGAGGGGGGGGGGGGGGGGGGGGTGGAGTAGCAGCCACTCATATCCCGTTAGGTTTCCACCTGTTCAAGATATGTTCTTGGCGGAATGAGTTGTTTCCGAGGAACAGCGGGGAGGGGGGAGGGGAGGAGGGGGGGGGGGATTGGAAATGTAGCCAGTGCACGGAACATGCTGAGCCACATGGCCACTTGTGTTCTAATGTGGCTGCGGGTTTGGACGTGGGATTCGAACGCTGCCCTCTTTTGGTGCCTATCCTCTCGCATGAGAAAGATTGGGTGATTTTTGTCAGTTATTCTTGCTGAGGGGAGGTGACTGGGTTCTTTGTGTTATGAAAATTGCAAAACAGTATAATAAGACATTGAATCTAGTCGGGTAAGCCAGACAGAAAAAAAAAAAAAAAAAAAAAAATTTCAAGCCGACAAGTGGGCAATGGCTAATTTACATGTATTGAAGAAAACCGTGCCATGTAGGTGTGCCAGACTCGGATGATTTATTTTCATTTAATTGGGTTCTGGTAATTTCATTTTTTCACAGAATATCTCACTCTTAGCCTACAAGTGATTATATGAAACATGGGCATTGTTTTTTTTTTTTCCCAGATTCCATCACGAAAAATATAGGACTTAGCAAGCAGAGGAAACAAATCAATAATCTCACCAGTTCTCACATTTTTCTTGTTTTCGTCGTACCTGTATATCACACCAAATGTTTACAAAAACTGAAAACCCGAACCTACATATGTTTTTGGTGAAAGCTGTTTTAAATTCACTCCCAAAGATCAAACAATTACACAATATATGGAAAATATGGATAATGCCTTTGTCAGTCTTACATAAAGCGCACTTTTTTCCTTCTGAACTCATGCTGGTTAATATTGCGTTTATTCGTAAAATATCAATAGATGTAGGGAATGTGAAGCAGTTTTAATTTCAATTCTTTGACTTTTTAAACTTTGAAAATATGATCTATTGGACACTTGCCATGAGTCCTCTGTCCCAGCTCCAATAATATTGTGGCTCCATCTCTCTCTCTCTCTCTCTCTCTCTCTCTCTCTCTCCTCTCTCTCTCTCTCTCTCTCTCTCTCTCTCTTGCCACACAATCACAGATATGTCTTGCACATTTTGGAACAGACAATTTCATATGTAAATGTTTCTCAGCTGTACAGCAATTTTCTCAGAATAATTCTTAACAGCATTGACAGTTCCTCTGAAAGTTGTAAAACCTGTATGAATACCGTATTTTCTACATACATGCGTTGGTGCACATATTTTCTGATTTGCAGTACTTTGTGTTGTGCTGTGATGATGCTACGTTGGGTTGTTTTTATATATTCCGTTGTGTTGCGTTACATTGTGTTATGCTGTGTTCCATTGTGCTGTATTGTCTTCCCCTAACTTACGTTGTGTCGAGTTGCGTTACTTTGCATGTCTTGTACTGATGTGCTTCAAAGGCAATGACATGACTGTGGGATGTAGTGCCATTGTATCTGTAAATTCCAGTTGACCACTGCGCGATTTGTTGGATACAACGACAGCAGCTAGGTATTTCTCACGTACATGGATGTTTAGTGTTTCCCACATGTCTCTTGAAAAGGGGATCTCGTAAATAATGCATTCCGCTAAAACTTGGCAAAATCACGGCTCAGTGATCCGAATTGTTGATTCTTCCCCCTCTCTCACCTTGTCTTTATTACACCCTAAGTAAGAGTGTGCTATTCAGGTGGCTTAAATAGAGTGGTTCACTGTATCCTGGAAAGGGGACATGCTTATGATCTGTAACAGAAGGTGATCTGTAACAGGAAGGTGATCTATAACAGGAAGGTGATCTATAACAGGAAGGTGATCTGTAACAGGGAGGTGATCTGTAACAGGAAGGTGATCTGTAACAGGGAGGTGATCTACAACAGGAAGGTGATCTATAACAGGAAGGTGATCTGTAACAGGAAGGTGATCTGTAACAGGAAGGTGATCTATAACAGGAAGGTGATCTGTAACAGGAAGGTGATCTGTAACAGAAAGGTGATCTATAACAGGAAGGTGATCTGTAACAGGGAGGTGGTCTATAACAGGAAGGTGGTCTATAACAGGGAGGTGATCTATAACAGGGAAGTGATCTACAACAGGAAGGTGATCTATAACAGGAAGGTGATCTGTAACAGGGAGGTGATCTGTAACAGGGAGGTGATCTACAACAGGAAGGTGATCTGTAACAGGGAGGTGATCTATAACAGGAAGGTGATCTATAACAGGGAGGTGATCTATAACAGGAAGGTGGTCTATAACAGGGAGGTGATCTACAACAGGAAGGTGATCTGTAACAGGGAGGTGATCTGTAACAGGGAAGGTGATCTATAACAGGGAGGTGATCTACAACAGGAAGGTGATCTGTAACAGGAAGGTGATCTACAACAGGAAGGTGATCTATAACAGGAAGGTGATCTGTAACAGGAAGGTGATCTATAACAGGAAGTGATCTGTAACAGGAGTCGTAATGAAATAACATGAAATCTGACCACAAAAATGCAGACAAGTAATTTTTGGTTTTAGGCTGATATTTTCCCGTACTAAGCACATGGCAATTACAGTTAACTTCTCAGATTTCCTATATGTCGAATTAATGTAGAACATATAATCTGACTCAGAGTTTCATTCCTGCAATGTTGAGTTATATACATAGTAGCAAATCCGTAACTCTTGATTGGAATGAGTCACACACACACACACACACACACACACACACACACACACGCACTCATGCACGCACTCATGCACGCACGCACGCACGCACGCACGCACGCACGCGCACACACACACACACACACACACACACACACACACACACACACACACACACACACACACACACACACACACACACACACACACACACACACACACACACACTCAAACCCGATGGCCCTGACGACGGACTTGGGAGGAACCATCACGACGACGACACACCAACAACACCAACATCAACCGCAGCCGAACCACCTTCAGACGAGCGCTCGGCGGTCCTCATGGCCTGCAACTCCTTCCAGACTCCTGCCTGACGGTGCCATCTTCCCCGGGACCCTCCGTCCGACCGCTCACCCAGACCCCTCCACCCAGCCTGCCAACCTCCAGTGTCTTTGCCAGGACAAACATCTCCATGCCGCAACCCCGGCTATGCCAAAATCTTGTCCCTAAAAGCTTCGGCTATGAGGACGTAAAACTCAACCATTACCACAGTTGTAGAGATGACGATGTTGACCGTCTATGACGATGATGATGATGACGACAGGTGCATTCTTTGGTATTTAGAAAATCTAAAGTTGAATGAAACATGGACAGCAACGTATTACTTGTACCCATAAAATAAAAGAGATGTAATAGATCTTTTTTAAAGTTTTAAAATTAAACAGTTTGCTGGTTACTAATTCACCTTCTTTTCGAGTGAAATTCACTCTATCTCTCAGAGACCTGTAAGCAAGACAGACGTAAAGGGTGGGGAAGTCAACATGAAATTCATTTCGAATTGTTCTCATTTTTAGTGTTTCCATGTTTTCATGCACCAGTATAGTACCCTCTAATAGTACCTCTCTCTCTCTCTCTCTCTCTCTCTCTCTCTCTCTCTCTCTCTCTCTCTCTCTCTTTGAAAACACACATCTCTTTAGAAGATGAAACTATACCGTGCGGTTTCAGTCTTCCTCTGTAACCTTTAGAACACTCAACTGGAATAGGAGACGGTGGGGGCCGGCATCTCTTCCAAGTGCCTTTTGTAAGAGGCTTAGCACTGAACCACGACCTCACTGCTGGTTGTCATCTGTGTCTAGTTCTGATTTATCTGTTGGTTGTCAACTGTGTCTAGTTCTGCTTTCTCTGTTGGTTGTCATATGTGTCTAGTTCTGCTTTCTCTGTTGGTTGTCATCTGTGTCTAGTTCTGGTTTCTCTCCAACATAAGAGGCTTAGCACTGGACACAGCCTTACTGTTAGTTGTCACGTGTGTCTACTCCTCGTTTCTCTGTTGGTTGTCGGGTGTGTGTCTACTCCTCGTTTCTCTCTGTTGGTTGTCATGCGCGTCTACTTCTCGTTTCTCTGTTGGTTGTCATGTGTGTCTACTCCTCGTTTCTCTGTTGGTTGTCATGCGCGTCTACTTCTCGTTTCTCTGTTGGTTGTCATGTCTGTCTACTTCTCGTTTCTCTGTTGGTTGTCATGTGTGTCTACTTCTCGTTTCTCTGTTGGTTGTCATGTCTGTCTACTTCTCGTTTCTCTGTTGGTTGTCATGTGTGTCTACTCTTCGTTTTTCTGTTGGTTGTCATTTCTGTCTACTTCTCGTTTGTCTAACAAAAGAGGTTTACCACTGAACCACGGCCTGTCTGTTGGCTGTCATTTGTGTATAGTTCTGATTTCTCCAAAACTCCTCCCCCTCCCCCTCTCCAGTTTTCTGAGGTGTGAAAATATGAGCTGAATTGACGATAAGTGCCTTTATGTGGTGCCTGGCTAAAGGGAGATTAATTTTCACTATCGGCGACTCCATTAGTATGCAGTTTTGTGCCCTGAAACGCTTCACTGTCTGTCTGTCTGTCTGTCTGTCTGTCCTGTCGTGTCTGTCTGTCTCTCTCTCTCTCTCTCCTCTCTCTCTCTCTCTCTCTCTCTCTCTCTCTCATCTTAGTAGCTAGACTGAGCAGGCAAGCCTACGACATGATGCTGCAACAATGTGAGTTAGGAAATGTTAACTTGGCCTCTGAGATTAAGAATGTGTTAACAGAGAATGGGTTTGAAATAGTGTGGTTGAGCCAGGGAGCTGAAAGCGGAACTGTTTTTATGTCTGAATCCAAAGGTAGATTAATTTCCTCGTATAAACAAAACTGGTACAGGCAGATAGAGAACATTTAAAAATATTCCTAGTTCATATCCTTTAAAAGTAACTCGAAGCCTTAACAACATTTTGCAAACGAATGATGACACATTGTTAAGATGCTGCAAAAATGTGTAACGGAAGCTGTAGACACGCGGAAGAAAACTGAGAATGGATAAAAGTTCAAAACATTGAGGGGATATCAGTTAAATTTCTTTTTAATGTTTGAAACACTTATTTGACCTTGAAGCTTAATGGATAAAGTAAATGGTTCTCATAATATCAAGCCAGATAAATTATCTGTACACAGAATAGGTGTGAATGGGGAGAAGGGAGGATAAGGGTATAAAATGCGTGTGTGCAAGTCGATGGGAGGAGATAGGGTGGATCAGTGTGTGCATGTGAAGGGAATGGTTGTTGTGTGAGGATGGTTTCGTACTAGAACATAGACAATAAATAAATGAGTGATGGAAGTGAAAATAATTTCATAATGTTGCTTACTTATGTAGACACCTAACGTGCAGTTCTTCGTTGTGTTTTCTTTTCTTCTGTGCAAAAAAGGACA
>JADBJO010006726.1:126517-127754 GCA_016801955.1 Conus betulinus | reverse complement strand
AGAGAGAAGAAGAAGGGGGGAAGGAGGAGAGATGAATAGACGATGAATTAGAGAATGTGTTTTTTGCCTGTTGGAAGACTTGCAATTTTCAATAAGATGTATGTGAGAGAGAGAGAGAGAGAGCGGAGAGAGAAGGGATTGTGAGAGAGATGCAGAGGAGAGAAGAGAGAGAGAGGAGATACTGAGACGGACGGGGCGGACACACAAACATACACTCTAGAGAAAGAGCAAACCAGCCCAACCATGCCATAGAGAGACGTAGGAACGAGAGAGAGATCGCGAGGTCCGAGAAGGAGAGATGGTGAGGGAGGCCCGAGGAGGAGAGATGAGAGAGCCTAGTTTAGAAAAGAACCCTCCACAGACTAGTTATGTTATGTATTCCATAAGTAGCAGTTTCCGAATATTTGGTTTGAAGTATTGACATGCCTTTGAGGAATGCTAGAAGAGGTTTCTAAACAGATGGCCCAAAATATGCAAAGCTCGGCCGACAGTTATCAATGCCTACATGTGATAAAAGAGGTGGGTTTTTCCCCGTCATTTGAAAATAGCACGATTTGGTGGTGACCTATTTGCTGGACTTGAATGCAAGTCTCATTTAGTTTGTAGGCGTGTTGTTCATGTACAAGGTAACATTTAAAACTTTGCTTCGTAGTTATAGTATCAGTATGAAATATATCTTTAATCAGTGGAAAACAGTTTTCGAGCCAATTGTTTGCCAACACAACTCGCTCACAGCTCCTATCCCATCTCGAGATCAACTGTCTTCAAAATCCCTTTCAGGTCTGACTATCGTGCTGGTCACAGTACCGAAACTGCTCTTCGTCGCGTTGTAAATGATCTCCTTGTAGCTGCCGATGAACAAAAGGTCTCTATCCTTGCTGTACTCGATCTATCCGCTGCTTTCGACACAATTGATCACTCCATTCTCGTGCAGCGTCCACAGCACTATTTCGCTGTTACAGGAACAGCCCCTTCAATGATTCGAGTCATACCTGTGAGACAGACACCAGTCCGTCGTTGTCAAGAAACGTCAGATCTCGTTTAGCCAAGCTGGAATCTGGGGTTCCACAGGGCTCCGTCTTTGGACCTGTACTCTTTGTAATGTACATGCATCCTCTCTCTCAGATCCTTGAAACCCACTCCTGTCCTCACCAGATGTTTGACGACGACGCCCAGCTAAGACACTCGGGGAATGCCTCTGATCTCGACCAAATGAAGGGTGAATTGTCTGAATGTG
>JADBJO010006726.1:97500-100000 GCA_016801955.1 Conus betulinus | reverse complement strand
CCACCACACCATCATCATCATCACTCTCATCACTATCACCATCACCGTAATCATCATCATCATCATCACCACCACCACTACCACACCACCATCATTACCACCACGATGATCATCACCACCATTACCACCACAACCCTTTACATCAGAATCATGAAAAACTATCTCCTGGCCAAAAGTGACATGAAAGGCACGTGAACAGCACTGTTATTAGTATCTTGAGTGTTCACAACGGTACTAATGTCCAGTGTGCCATGGAAGAGAGCCAATCACGTCGATCTTCTCTCCATGTGGGCCAATAATTCGATGCACAGATGGGTATTTCGCGTCCCGTAACCTAACCTACCAGGATCGTAAATATATGTATCTTATCTTCTGCATGCGTAGGCTACAAAACACGTTGATATATTCAGCCAGTGGCATCTTTACACTTGATGACAAACGCCCCACAACTCGCTCACAAGCTGGGGAATTCATAACCTCAGCCCCTCAGGCTGAATGACTAAAGTTGATATTTATCTGCCCCACTTGGTTATCGTAGACCTGAATGAAGGAAATATCTGTCCCATAAAACATTAGTCTAAAACTGCAAAGGTAAGTCACAAAGTCCGAGCGATTCCATCGGGCTTAGCAGGCAAGCGGCGACCGTCCGTGTCGGCATGCTGAAAGCGTCGCTCACAATTTCGCTGCCTACCGCCTCCATCCGCTGCCCCGGTACCCCATTTCCTCTCCGACCGGAAGTAGCCTCCACCAACTCATCGCCCACTCTACCCCCCTCCCCCCCCCCCCCCCCCCCCCCCCCCCCCCCCCCCCCCCCCCCCCCCCCCAGCCACGGTGGTTCCCTGCTCGTGCTTTGCATGCCAGACGCGCCCTATATAGCTTGGCCTCCCCTCTTCCATCCCCGTGGTGCTGAGGAATTTATTTACTGGACTGCCTGACGTCAACGGCACAGGGGATCAGGAACGAAGTCAGGGGAGTAGCGCCACACGTCGACTTCAAACTTGCGAGAGAACTTCTCCAAGTTTTGAGTTTAGTTCGCGCGCCCACAAAGAGTATTGTTTCGAGAGGAGAGAGAGAGAGATAGAGAGAGAGAGAGAGAGAGAGAGAGAGAGAGAGTCTACCAGCAATGAGAAAATATTCTCTCTTAGAATCTTTTTTTTTCTTTCTTCATTTTTTTTTTTTTGCCTGGAACTTCCAGATGTAGGCTCTCTTGGGTAAGATTGTCGCATATGCGACCGTTTTAATCCCTATGGAGGTATCCGCACACCGTCTTCCATGCAGTTGTCTAAACACGGCGCCGGTGTACACGTGATTTGTTTTCGTGTCACTTATTCCACCTGCATGCTATGGTTTACTCTTCTCTGACAAGCGGGACGGAATTGCATTTTTATTTTTCAATGCATACATCCATGCGCAAAACCTCGATTTAGTCTCCTTCCGTGGACTGGTAAGGGATAGATTGTGCACATTAAATTATCTCCGAATAGAAAATCTCCTCCTTCCTGGATATCCTCAGTAGGAATCGAACTTCAAACCATGGAACAAGACTCTGACATCTTACCACCGGGCCATCAGGCCCCCATCCTCACCGGCGACGAATAATCCCATTCCAGGGTCTTGACTACCAGCCAAAGTAGAGGAAGCGAACAGAAAAGGAATCCTTTTTCAAACTTTTAAGAAGGGAAATCCCGTAAGGAACAGGAAAAGTGCTCTGAAGGTGCTCTGGTTCCTTTTTGCTCCTCCAACAATGCAAGTACAGAGTAAGATTGCGCTAAAGCCATGGACGTTTATTTCGTCTGGGATGGAGGTTTTTAGCCCTGTACAAGACAATTGCATACAATAATGATACAACTGCACACGTGACACTATTGTGAGTAGTTGTACTGTACAGCTGCGCATATTAAAATATACATCCTGAACAGGCTTTTCATTCATTACGTAATCGCTAATGGCTGCTCAGCTTCAAAGACAGACAAGTAGGGTTTCTTGTATATCTAGATTTTTTGTTCCCAAGACGGCCGAGTAAGTTTTGTCAAAAAAACACCTGTGATATAAAAAAATTGTGCAGTGGATTGCCTTCGACCAGGCTGTATGTACATCCCCGTGTGTACACACTTCCGAACTTCGTGAAGAGTTCTGGGGGCACCTGTCATCTTCACAATGCAGGTGTTATTGTGAAGTAGGCTACTACTGGCCGGTCAAACTCTGTTGTCGTCAGGGTCAAACCTTCAGTATCTTCCGTCTTTTTTTTTTCCCACTTGACAGTATCAGTGGTCCCTCTTTCATTCTTCACCAGGAAGAGCAATCAGCCTGCAGTGCCATGATGTACAAACACTCGATTATCCACCCAACTGACCCAATTAGTCAGTGACATATAATGTTTGCACGTGCATTGAGCATAATACGGTCTATTTGGGGCTCGTTAAGGTTACTTCACGCCGACTAACTAAGAAACAATGACTATTTGCATGGTACACTATGTGCGCAGTGCTTCCTAAGGCGG
>JADBJO010006726.1:62500-67500 GCA_016801955.1 Conus betulinus | reverse complement strand
TCTCCCCTCCCCAATCTACCATCCTTCCACTTCTCCGCTTCCTAATTCAAACCAGTCAGTGTTTACTGTAGGTCATACATTGAAAAATATTGTTTACCATCTCGGTAGTTACAAAGAGAAATGGCTGAAAAAAAATGACTCACAGACGCACACAAAGGGAAAGAGACAGGAAGGGAAGGGCGCTCGGGAGAGCGAAGTCCTCAGCCGAGCTCAAACCGTGCTCTTAATTTCAGTAAGCCGATAACTCCAAGTCCATCTCACAGCTTCCTAACTGTTCCTGGGTCGGCACTTTGACCCGATTCCACATTAACATTTAATGGGTTCGTTCTCTGGTACTGTGCCGTCCTTTGTTCTAAATCGGTTTATCAGTGTTTAAGTTGTCTTTCTGACCAGCAGACAAACAAGCAGACTGACCGTCCCACTGGGTAAAAACATATCTGACTTTTCGAATGTCCATACAGTTTTGTTATCATGCCATTATTGATGTAAATAAGTAGATGTTGAACATCTTCTCCCTCATCCTCTCGACCCCCTTCTCCCATTCTCCTTGCAATAGTGCCCCCCCCCCCCCCCCCCCCCCCCCCCCCCCCCCCCCCTGACATTCTCTGACTTGGCGAGACTTCACACTTCTCGCTTAGATGGGTAAGACGTAGAAGAAGTTTCTTTGTCATTGGTTTGAATGTGGAAGTTTGGAATTGGTGTTGTTCACTATAATATCACTGATAGCGCGTTTTGTTTGTTTGTTTGTGTGTGTGTGTGTGTGTGTGTGTGTGTGTGTGTGTGTGTGTGTGTGTGTGTGTGTGTGTGTGTGTGTTTTCGCCAATCGTTTTGATGTCTCAAATTTTTTTTGTTTTGTTTCAAAGGCACGGTGATCTTGACTGCCGCTGACAAAATCTCAGTAGTTTAGAACTTGCCGGGTTTTTCGAAGTGCTTTGGTTCTGCTGACTTAACGGGAAACCGTTCTCAGTGACCGCTATCAGTTCAACGTAAATCCTCACTCGTTTTACAGCCTATTTCCAAGTTAAGCTCTTTGTTGTTGTTGTTGTTGTTGTTTTTTTTTTTGAAAAAGCAATATGTTAAATAACTGGTGACGAAGTTTGCATATCAGATTACGATTAAAACACCTGGGCAAAATGACTAATCGTTTTGAAATCGGAAACTTGCACTTTCTCTTCTTCTTCTCCTTCTGTTTGTAACACCTATTTAGTAATTACTAAGACAGATATTACAATAATATAAATGGATGGGATTTCATTAATAGGTAGAACAAAACATATGAGTATCATGTTTGGACAAGTAACATATACTTCTAACTCCGCTACGGAGGTTTCTTCTTAAATATACCAAATTCGTCACCAACAGTCTTCAGGTAAATCCATATCAAGATGAAATGAACAGGTGTTACTGTGATATGACTACAATAATCAGCCATCTACGTATAGCACTAAAACAGATCAGATCAAGGGATCTTAGGAGTAGAGGAAGATTGAGCTGTATAGCAACTTCATCGTTAGATTGCCTTGACAATGCTACATTCCATTTACCAATATCGCAGTTCATTCACCTACACCCCTGGCTGTTTTTTTTTTTTTTTTGCGGTAGTTGCAGGTTGATGTACATAGGATTGACACAAAGTGACCAGAATTCGTGCCGACTTTTCCATTGCCATAGCATCGCCTGAATGAACCGACACCATGTTAAGTAGACACAGGACAAGACATACAGCGGTACGTGGTAACTCTTTCTGCCCCCATCCCATCACGAGAATGCTACTACAGTCCTTTACTGACGAGTACACGTTGTCAGAGGTGGTCAAAGGAAAAACGACCGTTAAAAATCCAAATATAATACTCTCCTAGCACCGTCCAAGTCTTTATAAAACCGTTACTTGAAGTCAACGTTGAGGAGAAAGGGCTTTCCCAGCTGGTAAAAACGTTTTGCTATAAAAGCGTCGCGCCAGACTGTCAGGAACCAGACGCTTCTTTCCCCCCCGTCTCCTTCAAAATCAATACGCCCGCTCTTCTGCCTGACAGCGTTCCGAAGCAGGAACAGATGAGGGGAACAACTCTCTTGAACTCTTCAGGAATGGTGTCCCTTTGCTGGAAAAAGCAAGGAGGCAAATCTTGAAGACATGAGGCTAAGCCGGCCGGCTGGTCGGAGTCAGGGCGGCGGGTTGAGGAGTTCTCTCCCTTCCTGACGTCTGTGATGGATGAGGGGGACGGTACCGGTCACTCCCCGCCGCGTCAGTTCCCTCCCCCCTTGGCCGTCCCCTCGCCCACACTCGCTACACCCATCCCCCACACCCTAGGCCCATACCTCCCCCTCCCCAATCGTCGCTCCTGTGACAGACCGCCGTCACACGCTGTTCGCATTCGTCACCACAACACTACCACAATGAAACGGTTGTAGGGTTTTACACCATCTTCGGAACCGCTCAAGCTCCTCCGTCCCTACCCATCCTCACGCCCCTCCACCCCCCTCCAAAGACTACCACTCTCCCTCCCCTCATCTCTCTCATCGTGTTTCTGTCTATCTGTTTTTTTTCTGTCTGTCTCTGACTATCTGTCTGTCTTTCCGTTCTGTTCTGTCTGTCTGTCTGTCTGTCTGTCTGTTCTCTCTCTCTCTCTCCTCTCTCTCTCTCTCTCTCTCTCTCTCTCTCTCTCTCTCCTCTCTCTCTCTCTCTCTCTCTCTCTCTCTCTCGTATGTGTGCGTGTGCGTGTGCGTGCGTGCGTGCGTGCGTGTGTGTGTGTGTGTGTGTGTGTGTGTGTGTGTGTGTGTGTGTGTGCGTGCGTGCGTGCGTGGTTGCATGTATAAGTGTGTGCGTGCGTGCGTGCGTGCGTGCGTGGTTGCATGTGTGTGTGTGTGGGGGGGAGGGGGGGGGGTGCTCGTTCTTTTCCTAAAGGTCTTTTTATGTGAAGATTTTTTTTTCTCTAAAAATGAGAGAACAAAAAAAAAAAAAAAAAAAAAAAAAAAAAAAAAAAAAAAACACACACACAAACAAAAGGAAAACACAGTTGTTTGACCTTATCAATTACAAAGAAAACCTTTTCAATACAATCTTTGTTAAACAAAACAGAACAACACAAAAACAAAACTTTGTCGTAATTTCTGCTTCTCAAACTCCACACGAACGAACTGATGTAAAAAAACCAGCGACCTTAATATCACAATGGAACTTGGAATGAGTTACTTTTGCTGTGATGATGAAAAGTGTGAGATCTGTAACGATAACTTTGAAATCGACATGAAGTCTCTCCCCCCCCCCCCCCCCCCCAGAACAGCCTGCCGTTTGACAGTGAATCAGACAGGTCCTGTGTTATGAAAGCACATTCGCATGGAATATTTTTGTGTTTGTATGGAAAATTATCGTCATGCTATAGTTTGCTCCGTGAAACATCAAAGTGAAATCTATAAATGTGTGTGTGTGTGTGTGTGTGTGTGTGTGTGTGTGTGTGTGTGTGTGTGTGTGTGTGTGTGTGCTTTCACCACTCTCGCTCTGTTTGTCTCTTTCTGTCTCTGTCTCTCTGTTTTGCTCTCTCTCTCTCCCCCCTCTCTCTGTCTTTCTCTGGGGGGATTAAGTAGACTATAGAGAACTTCCAAGTATTAGTTTGCAACAGATTTTTGCGTGTGCCACCACTGCATACTTAACCCACGAAGTTGGACGGTTCTGGAGGGTACTACGCCTTATCATGTCACACCTTGCGCACTGCTGCAAAGAAATCCTGACGGGTAACGTTTTCATGCCTACCAAGTGTTCCATGACAGCCACTGGTCTGGGTGAAAATACTGGGCTGCAAAGATAAAAACATAGTGGAAAGGAAACAGGATTTCATTGCGTTGCGTAAAACTACGAGAAAAAATGCTACGATTTTTTAAAAATTTTTTGTATCTATAGGCATGATGTAGATATAGTCTCACACAGAGAAAGAAAAGAGAATGTGCCTCCTTTGAAATGTGTCCTAAAAGGCCTAAAATATCACTGCGCGCGCACGCACGCGTGCGCACGCTCGAACACGCACATGCACGCACGTACACATACATAAGCCCTTGTGAGCGCGCGCGCGCGCGCGCACACACACACACACACACACACACACACACACACACACACACACACACACACAACACACACACACACACAAACGCACACACGCACACACACACACACACACACACACACACACACACACACACACACACACACACACACGAACGCACACACACACACACACACACACACACACACACACACACACACACACACACACACACACACACACACACACACACACACACCTATCTGTTTTTCTGACTGTCTACATATAGATAGATAGACAGGTAGATAGATAGACAGATAGGTAGGTGGATAGGTAGATTGATGGCCAAACAGATAGATAGACCCATAGATATATGGATAAAAAGGTAGACACACCGACAGACAGACACAGAGACAGAGAGATAGATAGATAGATAAATAGATATATCGATAGATCGGTAGACAGATATACAGAGAGACGGAGAAACAGATAGATAGATGGGTGGATGAGTGGATGATAGATAGAGAGCCAGAATGATAGAATGATATCGATCGATCGATCGATCGATCGATAGATAGATAGATAGATAGATAGATAGATAGATAGATAGATCGATCGATCGATCGATAGATAGATAGATAGATAGATAGATAGATAGATAGATAGATAGATAGATAAAAAGTTAGATGCGTGTGGGAAGTAGGAGAGGGTGTATATGAAAAAAATCATACTGAGCGCCTTTCCAATTGCACAGCACATTGTGTCTTGAGGATGAGGATTCGAACGCTGCGCGGGCGTTTGTACATGAAATCGAGCCACTGCTTCGTCAACATTTTCACCCTAACAGGGCCTCAAAGGTCTGACGTCAGCGCATGTGCGCAATTACATTGCCAGTGTGTGGTGTTTTGAAATCAGAAGTGCACCAATGTTTTTTCTCCACATAGGTGGGAAAGGGAAATAAAT
>JADBJO010006726.1:45000-47500 GCA_016801955.1 Conus betulinus | reverse complement strand
TCCAACAGCTATACTCGGTAGTGTTGGCAGTTATTTGTTTTTTGTTTGTTTGTTTTTGTTGTGTGCTGCTGTTGTTGTTGTTGTTGTTGTTCCCTGTTTCGCCTCGAAAAGACATACTTGGCGGGCGGAAAAAAAATCCTTCTCTGTTTTGAACTTTATATGAGATAAACAATTTCACACATTTTTTTAAACTGTTCATTTACATTTTGCTCAGTTTTCAGTCATGCTACAGTCTGTTTCATTATTCCAACAAAAGGGCGTAAATTCCACGTGAAAACAAAAACATGGGCTTTTGACTCAGCATTGTAACATATTCGACCCATTCTGTGAAAGGGAGAATTATCTTTATAAACGGGACACGTTTTGGCTCACTGGTATAGACTACCAACTTTGCAGTCAGCGGTTGCGAGTTCGAATCCTGCAGACGCCATTTTTCACCGTCCATCTAAACCGGTGTCGTTCTGGTGGTGTCAGGGTAATGTTAGAAAGGGGCGTTATGCGCGACTGTCCTGGGGTTTGTTTAAATGACCAAATGTCATGATGTTAACGTCAGACAGGACCAAGGGGGAAAACCAAGGTGTGTTTCATTTCTGATGGGTGGGACAGCAGGTTGCTTGAAAGAAAGAAGGAAAGATGCAGCTTTGGCCAGACTACTGGTAGATTGGTATGCAGCTTTATCCAGACGACTGGTAGATTGGTATGCAGCTTTGGCCAGACGACTGGTGGATTGGTATGCAGCTTTAGCCACACGACTGGTAGTCTGGTATCCAGCTTTGGAGAGACTCCTGGTAGATTGGTATGCAGCTTTAGGCCAGACGACTGGTAGATTGGTATGCAGCTTTGGCCAGACGACTGGTAGATTGGTATGTAGCTTTGGCCAGACGACTGGTAGATTGGTATGCAGCTTTGGCCAGACGACTGGTGGATTGGTATGCAGCTTTGGCCAGACGACTGGTAGATTGGTATGCAGCTTTGGCCAGACGACTGGTAGATTGGTATGCAGCTTTGGCCAGACGACTGGTAGATTGGTATGCAGCTTTAGCCAGACTCTGGTGGATTGGTATGCAGCTTTAGCCAACCGAGACGGCAGGTAGATGGTACTAGCTTTGGCCAGACGACTGGTGGATTGGTATGCAGCTTTGGCCAGACGGTGGTAGATGGTATGCAGCTTTGGCCAGACGACTGGTGGATTGGTATGTAGCTGTGGCCAAACGACTGGTAGACTGGCATGCAACTGGGCCAGACGACTGGTAGATTGGTATGTAGCTTTGGCCAGATGACAGGTAGCCTGGTATGCAGCTTTGGCCAGACGACTGGTAGATTGTATGCAGCTCGGTCATTCTGCTGGTAGCCTGCAGGAACAACCTAGAATGCAGCAGGTGTACCCTGATAAGCTTCACTATCAAGTTTAGATAACTTTAACACAGTGTAATGTGGTGTGTTGTGTGTGCCTGTGTGTGTGTGTGTGTGTGTGTGTGTGTGTGTGTGTGTGTTTGTGTGTGTGTTCGCATGCATGTGCATGTATGCGTTCATGCATGCGTACGTGAGTGTGTTCATGCGCGCGTGTGTATGTGTATATGTTTTTTGCTTGTGACTGCGTATGCGTATTTGTATATGTTTCTTTTGGTCAGTGTGCCTGTAGACGTGTGTGTGTGTGTGTGTGTGTGTGTGTGTGTGTGTGTGTGTGTGTGTGTGTGTGTGTGTGTGTGTGTGTGTGTGTGTGAAGATGCTTGCGTGCGTGTGCAAACACGTGCGTACGTGTGTGTGTGTGTGTGTGTGTGTGTGTGTGTGTGTGTGTGTGTGTGTGTGTGTGTCTGTGTGTCTGTGTGTGTGAAGAATGCTTGCGTGCGTGTGCAAACACGTGCGCACGTGTGTGTGTGTGTGTGTGTGTGTGTGTGTGTGTGTGTGTGTGTGTGTGTCTGTGTCTGTGTGTGTGTGTGTGTGTGTCTTTGTGTGTGGCTGTCTGTCTGTGTGTGAGTGAGTGTCTGCGCACGCACGTGCACGTGCGTGTTGGTACTCGCAGAAATGGGACACCAGCAGTATTGTAAGCAACTTAAACTAAAGCATTCATAAACTCCAGTAACACCCACCCTACCTAACTCCTCTCAACCCCTTACTCACACCCACCCGACCCCGAACATGTCGGAAACAGCATCCGGTAATGGAACGTCAACCTTCACCTTAACCCAGTCTGGAGCTTTTCTGCAAAATGAAGTCATGTGATGACGAGCTTGTTGTCTCCCGCAGATGAACGCGCAGCACGCAGACTACGGGGTGCAGCTTGTAGCTATGATTGTGTCTGCTTTGCTTGCCACAGGTCGGGTCCCCACGGACCCACTGAAAGATCCTGATTGGACGGCGTCTCGGTTCTCGTGATGTGTCGAGCCTATCGATTGGTTCAGCTGCCTGCCCATTTGTGTGGCTTTTGACTTTTTGATGTATTTACATACGAAGTCATCAGCGACCAGAGTAAGCGTGCATGTGTGTGAATAAGTGTGCG
>JADBJO010006726.1:32500-35000 GCA_016801955.1 Conus betulinus | reverse complement strand
GCTGGATCCTGCTTTCAGGGATCAGCATCATTCGATGTCCGTGAATGTAAACAATTTCACAGTCTTACAATGTTTGGATAAAAAAATAGACAGACTAACAGATGTACGTATCGACGACAGTAAAGAAACTGGGGCGGAAACGAGGAGGGATTGAAATATATATGTTCATGAATTCAATGTATGCGTGTCAAAAAATATCAGTGTTGTCACGCAACGTAGGTGGAACGGCAACGGTGGCGGCGGCGGCAAAATTCAAGACGCATCATTGATGGAAAACGAAGAGAGAGAGAGAGAGAGAGAGAGAGAGAGAGAGAGAGAGAGAGAGAGAGAGAGAGAAGGGGAGACAGAGGTGACGCGGACCCTGAAATTATGTTTACAGCCCAGCTGACCACAATGTGACCCATACGGATAAAAAAAAACTCTCACGCCGGGTAACTGAGTCACCTGGGTTTAGTGAACGGCTATCAGAACGGGAGGTCCTGATCGTCCATCTCGGAGTCACTCTAGGCAGCACAGACTCGCTTGGATCCGTTTGATTACACGCTGCGATGATGACTGTCGGAGGCATTGACTAACTGGCTGCTCGACATTGACGCTCAACACTCTCTGCGTGCATCATACGCATAGAAGCGGGGGCTGATATATCACAATACGGTGGTTTCCGTGCACTGTGATTATGCGCTGTGAACATCAGTCTCAATTCTATCAAGAAGATGCCACCGCTTACGGACTAGTCCATGTACGTCATATATAATCTGCTTAGCTACGAGAGCACAGTGCGCAGGATTATGGAAAGATGAAACAGTAACCAAGTTGAAACGATGTCACACACGACTTTGAAGATGCCTGACCTGCGAAGTGGCTGAACGCGTTGGTCAGACCTGCAAGTAGATGTGTGGCGTGATCTACGCGCTCTTTCCAAAAGACTTTGTTGAAGAAGAGCCTCTCGCTTTCTCCTCTCTCCCCCCCCCCTCTCTCTCTCTCTCTCTCTCTCTGTGTCTGTGTGTGGTGTGTGTGTCTCTCAAAAGCCACGGCAACATCAGACGTAAACCTGGTCTTCTTTTGTAAAATAAAATCCACAGTGACTGGTGGAAGAAAATGTGTATTGGCGGATAAAACAATGGGTGGCCTGTACTTTTATAACTAGCTGTCGCAGCGCAGAGCGGCAAACCTTTTCCCACCGAGATTGGGGTTGGAAAGCATGAATACCGATCCTTCTGTCCACCAGTTGCAGGGCTTTGAATGTATGATGCCTGGATACACTGAAATAAAGGTGGTATGTTACTTGAAAAGATTTCCCTGTCTGACCCCCCATCCCTTTTAGACATTTATCTCCTATGCATCAACAGATGAAGGGGATTATCAACGAAAAGAACGGAACCACCCACTGAGCTATTTTGTTGACTTCTCTCCATCTTTGTCTTTTCATTTACATGCATTAACACATGTGTCGGACTATGCAGTTCGCCAAATTTTGTCAACTTTCTGTTCATTGGCACTGCGGAAAAACAGCAAAGCACCCCCATCGTAGCCAATGGTTAGCGACACAGATTCCCGCCTGGAAGGTCGTGGGTTCTTTCCCCGTCAGAGCAGTAATACTTGACGCTTTTTTTCGGCCTATGACCGGCTCCCATTCACAGCTGAGCTTGCAATGACTTCATTTGGAAGGGCTGGAACCACACAGTTGGGGGTTTTATCCACTTAAATGGATGCATCCCAAGTATCTCTTGGGTCTTATGGACGCTAGGACATGTTATGAAAGTAAACGTGGAAAACATTCAGTCTCATACGAGAGGGTTGAACACCACAGAATCGCCTTCATCATCATCATCCTCATCGATCAGCAACAACAAAAACAAGAACAAAACTCAAATTTTGTGGCCTTTCATGCTCTGCTCTCACGGTGATCTCAGCTTCGATTTTTTTTTTCTCGCCACGTTTGTACCCTTACTGAGTTCGTGTCAACAAGCTCATGGGGGACTGCCGTTGGACGGTCATAGTGACTTCCTCCAGAGGGATATGCTGACTGTTACGCTAGTTCCTTTTCTTAGCAGTTATTGTCGTCAACCGGGGGTTTAGCACGTGGTGTACTGCGTATGTTGGATCAGTGCCGGCACCATTGATGATCACCACCGAAGTGACTCAGCAGCAGTGCAGTATCTCCTGTGGTGAGTTGCCACGTGACGACTTGAACATGACTTTTCCTATGGATTGCCAATGCCGGGGCTGTGGCGCGCTGAACCGGGAAGTGAACAAGGACGGATAGACAGAATGAGCGGCGTGTGTATAAGCAATTGGAGACAGGAAACCACCCAGCAAAGCACACCTACTATATACAGTCTTTGCCATTCGTCTTGCTTAAAGAAGAACCACTCGGAACACCTGGATAAATTTGATTGGATTTAGTGAATTTTCCCATGAAGCCAGGCCGTTCTCGTCATTCATTGGCTGGCTGGCAAAGGGTCCCCCCACCCCCCCCCCCCCCACCCCTACCAAATCG
>JADBJO010006726.1:0-20000 GCA_016801955.1 Conus betulinus | reverse complement strand
CTCACCTAAGCGCATCCCCTGACTGAAAAGCTCATTGGTCGTTTTACTACAGTAGTACTACGTTTTGGGAATCAATTGCAGCGACGCAAAAACGCACGTCTGATGACATCTGTGAGCAGACCGGCTGCCCCAGTAGGGGGTGTCCAGCGGCATTCGGTGTAATAGAACAAAAGACACTCGCCTCAGTCTCAGGGGAGACGACGACTTCGTCGCACAATTTGAGCTGACGTCAGCCTGAAAAAGGAAAAGACTAGGGTAAAAGGAGGGACGTGGAGTGGAGAAGAGGGGATGAAAAAGGGGAGGTGGGGAAATAGGTGGGGGGGCGGGGGGGGGGGGGGGGGGGGGGGTAGCTAAGGGAGAGAGGGGTGGGAGAGATAGGAGGTGTAAAGGGGTAGCAACAAAGTAGGCCCACGGTGGCGGCAAGTTAGGGTTTTCACTCTGGCATAGTCACCGGCCTGATTCTGCTTTCATGGCAGACGACGATGTCAGCACTGTCTAGAGTTAGTTCTTTCTACCATTGTTTTTCCCTTTGCTTTCCTTCTCTTTGTTCTGCTTTTTTTTTTTCTTTTTTTTTAACATCTGGTCTTTCCCTTCTTTTATTCAATTCGTGGGCCTAGAGCCAAGAGACGCCGCACATGGCCACCACGTCAGCGCTAAAAATACGCTGCGGCCGGTGAAATAAACCACGCAGCCCATAACACATCATGTCATCTGGCAACAAAAAAAAAAAAAAAAAAAAAAAAAAAAAAAAAAAAAAAAAAAAAAAAAAAGACCCCCCCAAAAAAAAACCCAAAAAACTATGGCATAAAGTGAGCAGCAAGTATTTTCACGCTAGGAGTTAGACAATAAGATATTGGAAAACTTGTTTGTGCTGTTGTTGACGTACGACAAGCACTGTCCAGTTGAAAAAGTTTCAACCACACACCATCCCAAGCACCCATCTATCCATTCATGCGTTCACACCACCCTCCCATCCACCATTCAATCATTCATGTGTCCATCCGCCTACCATTCTAATCCGCCTCTGATTTACGTACGCAAACACCCACCCAACCACCCAATCTATCCAACCAACCACCCATCCCCTCCAAACTGCCCACCCAGCCACCACTAACCCAGTTATCCATGCAATCACCGCCATCCGTCCACCCATGAACCATACCACCCAGCAACCAATCCGTCCACCCTTTTGCAAGCGCCGTTCGCTTCCCCTGCGGGTCACACGCCACAATTACATTTTGCACTAAAAGACTGTAATCCATGGATGCATTTGAGGCCTACCATAAATCTGATCCAGCATTTATGGTCAACGGATAACTGATCTAACGAACACCCCTTCCAATTATTTCCCTTGTTTGGGGGGGGGGGGGGGGGGGTGGGGGGGGGGGGGGATTTTCACCTATGAAATCACTAGCAATCTTCAAATACACAATCTTCCCCTTAGCTGACGTCAACATTTTCGACCTTTGCACTCACCTGTGACCTGTCTTTGCGCCCAGCTTGAAGCGCCCAGACAGACCCATTCCTTTGATTTAATCTGTCTGCTTGGAACCATCCGGCTATACCTTGATGGCCAGTGGAGGAAAATGAGAAGAATCAACTTTCAGACAGAAGAAAAACTCTAAAAATCTGATGGCACCAATCTGTAAATACTCGACTTCTTCAGCGAGGCCTTGGCGCATTAAATGTTTGGTGTGCAAAAGGCCCGCCTCGTGTGATGGAGCATATATACATCCATTTTCTGGCAGGGGCGGAAGACGGGAGAGACATGATGGCCGTGGTCCCTGTGGACAGGCCACGTATCTGACACAGTTCAACGGCCTTCGCTGACCGCTGGGTGCGGAACGATGACAAACCCCTCCTTCCTCACTCATTCCACCCCACCCCACCCACCCCTCATCCCTATGCACCACCCCTCTCTCAACACCTCCTCTATCAAATGTATTCATTCGATTTAGCACTACTAGTATCTAATTGTGACTGTGAGGAGAGAGAGGGGGAGAGAGAGAGAGAGAGGAGAAGAGAACTGGAGAGAGAAACCAGAGAGAGTTAGAGAGAGAGAAGACCGAGGGGAGAGAGAGAGAGGACGAGAGAGAGAGGGAGGAGAGGGAGAGGGAGGGAGAGAACTGGGATGAAAGAGAAAAACCAGCATACAGAGAGGAGAGAGAGAGTTGATGAGAGGAGAGAGAGAGAGAGGAAGAGATGAGGAAGAGAGAGAGAGAATGAGAGTCTTTTTTTTTGGAGACGTCGTGGAGAGTAGTGAAGTCTGCATCTAGAGGTAGAGGGCGGATGTTAGGAAAAAAAACATACATCACGGGAGAGGAGAGGAGAGAGAGAGAGAAGAGAGAGACGGAGAGAGAGAGATGAGGAAGAGAGAGAGAGAGTGGGGGGGCTGCGACCGAACGACGATCCACGAGCGAGAAGAGACAGACAGACAGCAGAACAGACAGACCGGAGGACAGAAAAGGCGAACATGACAGCAGGCAGGAACAGGCAGGACAGACAGGACAGACAGACAGACAGAGCAGGCAGGCAGGCAGGGACAGACAGAAGACAGACAGCAAGCAACAGGGAACAAACAACCAGCAACAACACACAAACAACACACACCACACACACACACACACCACACACACACACACACACACACACACCACACACACACACACACACACACACACACACACACAGAGCTGGGGTGACAGGGAAAAACAGCATACAGAGAGAGAGAAAGAGGGAGAGAGAGAGAGACAGGAGAGAGAGAGAGACAGAGAGAGAGAGACAGAGAGAGAGAGAGAGAGAAGAGAAGAGAGAGAAGAGAGTAGAGAGAGAGAGAGGGAGAGAGAGAGAGGTGTCAGGGAAACACAGGGTTATATCCTCGTTAAAATGGATTTTTCTGTGTGATGTTGGGCCCCTCTGCCTCTGGGGACTGCTTCGATCCTCACAATTTCATCTCGTGTCTCGCTGCTGTTGTTGACACTGGGATTGGATGAGCGGCATTGAATTTAGTGCCCTCTCCACACAACATGCAGATCAAAGTAGATTGAAGAGAGTGTTTGGTGCACTGTGTATTTTTCTTTCACGTTGATAAAACGTATCATGTAGCATATGTAAAAAGGGCCCATAGTTTACAACTGGACAGTAGAAGTGATAAGAGCCCCTGTCCCTCCCCCTTTCCCCCCACTCCACCTTCTCGTTTTCCCCCCCCCCTTTCGTGATCCTTCATCCCCAACTACTCCTCCAGTTACACTCTCTCTCTCTCTCTCTCTCTCTCCTCTCTCTCTCTCTCTCTCTCTCTCTCTCTCTCTCTTAATCTTTACCAAGTCATTAATGTTATGAGAAAGGAACAGTTAGCACGCAGCTGTTTTTAGCGCTAGTAATTTTTTTTCAACATGTTATTGTTTGGTCAATCAGTGGGGATTGTATCTATTAGGAGATCCACATAAAGGCTATATTTGGCACAATTCGTAGCTGCTGTGAGCACTTACGTGACTGACGACGCTTGGGGTATTAAGCAGTAGAGCTGAGCATTCTTCACTGTTGACACCCTTTTGACCCCACCCCCCTTCCATCCTGAAATGGATCCTCAAGGGTCGGCTCAAAGATTTCCCCCTATATCTATTTAATACTCCTAACAAGTATTTTCAGCAACATATTTCCCCATAAGTCGTTTCTGCTCGTTTTTTTTTTCTTTTCCCCCTTCACTGACTTCTTTGAGGTGCCGTTGCATTCTGTTTTTGGACCCTGGTGGTGAGAACACCACACAACTGTAGACTGTGGTACATTTTTCAATGCCAAGGAAGCACAGACAGAATCAGCCGTATCTCACTGACGAGTCCGAACCAGCGGACGAAAGGCCTCTGAGCTGGCGATATGAACACTCCTTTTTTCAAGATGGACTGCAATGGTCCCTGAATACTGCTGGTGAATGGTTTTACATTTGTGATCTAAAGCCCTGATTTTTCATTCCCGATCTCTTTTTTCACAGACTCTCTCATATTTCTTTCTTTAAAAAAAAAAAAAAAAAAAAAAGAAAAAGTCTAATGTATTTGTTATTTCAAGTAATCAGTTGATTAAATTGTTTATAATTTTACTAATCAAATACTTAACATTCAAAACTATTTTTGAATCTGTTTATTCATTTCGTCAATCTTTTTCTTTATCTACATATTATTATTATTGTGTTTGTTGTTGTTGTCATGTATTATTGTTATTATTATGTTTCTTTTTCTTATTATTATCATTGTTGCTGTTATTATTATCATTATTATTATTGATGTTGTTGTGGTGGTTGTAGTAGTTATCTTTAATATTATTAATGTAATTACTATTATAATCATCACTTTTATTATAAGGAAAAAAATCAACACGTCCTGTTTTGCAGTGCTGGTTTTAGAATGTGAAAAGCAGATCTGGATCCGCCTCATATTTTCATAATTTCTTTTAAGCTTCGCCACAGTCGGTTCTGTCTTAAGTGTGTGTGTGTGCGCACGTGCGCGCGCGCGCGCGCGCGCGCGCGTTTGTGTGTGTGTGTGTGTGTGTGTGTGTGTATGTGTGTGCGTGTGCATGCGTGTGCGTGCGTGCGTGAGTGCGTGCGCGCGCTGACAGACCGACAAACCAATCAACGGGCGTGGTGGTTAAACTGTAGCCGCCTGGGCGCATGTAATAAATTAATTTTGTGCAACAAAGATAAAAGACTGACTGACTGACTGAAACCATTTACTGTCAGATTAACATAGTGTTGTACTGACAAAGATAAAAGAAATAGAGTTAATGGATTAAGAATTGATTGTTCACGCGAGTGAGCAAAATCTGATACCGCCCTTTTCCTTGCGACGTGTGAATAATAACATGACAGCGGTCACACCCGTGAATGACTGATATGTTTGGCTTCACCCTATCTCCGTGCGCTCACCGACACTTGTCACAGAATACAACAAACGACGAGAAGTTTGGTTTATCTGGTCATGGTGGCATTTTTCTCAGAATCTGATTCAAAAACAAACAAACAGGAACAAAAAAAAGAACAACAATATTGAGAGAGAGAGAGAGAGAGAGAGAGAGAGAGAGAGAGAGAGAGAGAGAGCGAGAGCGAGAGAGAGAGAGAGGGGGGGATGGGGTGGAGGAGGGTGAAAGATTCTAATGCATGTCGGCGAGTTTGACGTTTTAGCTTCATTTCATTAAAGGAGCGTCACTGCGTGTAGACTACGCGCACAATCACTACACACCTGCTAAGCCCGTCAGGGTATTGTGCATGAAGGATACGCAGATATATAACCAGCCTAGAAATGCACCCCAGAATGTGCAAACCTCTGACAAGGTCGAACGGATCTTAGATCTGCCTTCTGATCCAGATCCGCACCAAAATGTCATGGATTCGTAGTTGGGACAATGTTCCATCTTTTTTGGCCAAGTTTCATTAAAAAAAAATCGCTTCGGCGGTTTTTGCCTGATCGTGTCGACAGCTGTACAAACAAACAAACAAACAACAAACCAGCAAAGATGTAAGTTTCTCGGAGGAGAGAATGGAAGGTATAATGATGTTCTGCGACCGCTGGTCGTAGGAGTTATAAACGCTTTGGGCAGTCCAGGCTTTCCACCGCATGCTTCCTTACTCACGCGCAACACCGTGGAGCTTTTGTAACCAGCCCATTCATTGAAGTTGTCAATCCTGGTCTACCCCCCCCCCCCCCCCCCGGCCCCCCCCCCCCCCCCCCCCCCAGTTTGCCTCTAGTTAGTCCACGCCCACCAACGATAAGTTTCTGAACAGGGAGTCATTGCAATAATGTACATACCCGCGCCGGGAAAACTCAGCGTAAATGATAAATGCGGGCAGTTAGACGGTTGGTTTTTTTTTTTTTTTCTCTCTTTTTATCTTCCTTCTTTCCTTTTTCTTCTTTCTTTTCCTTCTTTTATTCCATCTTTATGTTTTCTGACTCATCCTCCCTGCTCCCTCAGTGACACAACACCCACGCCGCTCATTCCGGCATCCTGTTCATCACACTGACAACCTGGCTTGTCCCTCCACATTCCCATCATCAATCCACAGCCAGCAGTCAATGTCATAAGGCAAACTCACCAGCGGAGACACTGCACTGTCACCGGATCACTTAGTTGATGGTCAGTTATGCCTGTTCTGATCCAACGTACGCAGGACACCATCTACTGAGCGCCCTGCTGACCATAACTGCATGGTCACGGAGCCAGCGTGAGTGAACTTTCTCTCCGGAGGGCGCCATCACGTTCGTCCAATGATAGCGCCCATGAACCTGCCGATGAGCTCTACACGAGCTTCACCAAGAGCACAGATATAGAAAGGAAATTCAAAATGAGGACACCATGAGAGAAAAAACATGAGCAGCGACAGAATTTGAGATCTTTTTTATATTTTCTTCCGTGAGGACGAGAAGGACAGGAAGAAGAAAATTAGTTGGGATATCATAGACAGTATTGTGGGTAGTATATAAGTATGTTTGTCGGTCGGTATGAAAGAAGGAGTGAAAAATAAAGGATGACAGGAAGGAAACAGACATCGATTGATAGTCGACACTCTCAAATGGATTGATGGAAGAGATGATGAAATAAAAAAAAAAGGTTGGAATGGTGAATGAAAGTTTCGTTTGTTTCGCATAAATTTTCTCAGACATTTCAAGTAGTCAATCTGACTGAGAGTGCTTAGGAATGTCGTGTAAAATCTTGCATATTAAACTTCCGTCTGTGAACAGAGGTCCACAGTTCTCTTTTGCGTTTGTCTTTTCACTGACATCAAAGCACAACAGCTTCAAGCCATGGCAATTATCTTTGATGCCAAGCTGACAGAATCCTCTGGTGATCCACTGGTGACTACCCAGACTCTTGATGCCCACGCTTCCCATCCTTGATCTCCTTCCCCACCCACGCCCGGCTGTAGGCAGCGAGTTCAGATGATGGATGCCAGCTGAGGGCGGGAAAGTCCAGGCTTTGGGATTTTTTACCAGAATTAAAACAAAGCAAGAAAGCCCAGCTTAAAACCTTTTCGCGTGTGTGCGGAGACGTATGAAGTACGTCCAGAAGATCTGTTCCGAAAAGGACTTTGTTAAGATACATTCGTCTCTCTGCTCTTGCCATTTTTCCCAGCTGCATTCGTGTTTGTTGATGAAAGATCGGTTTACAACACACACAAAGACAAAAATGAGAAGAAAAAGGGACGCCCACACGATTATGTTGTCTTTTGTTTTTATGGTTGCGGGTTTAGGGAGAGCGGAAATTGTTTCACAGTCGTCTGTCGATTTGGAGGATGGTAAACACAATATTGGAGGCGATGAAACTTGGCGTTGACAACAACAACAGCAACAACAACAACAACGAACGAGAACAACATCCATCTCTCTCTCTCTCTCTCTCTCTCTCTCTCTCTCTCTCTCTCTCTCTCTCTCGAGCGCGCGCGCGCGCGCTCCCCCCCCTTCTCTCTCTCAAAATAGAAATTTGCATGCATACACCAATATATTCATCTCACACCTTCAGTGATCCTTCATAGAATATAATCTATGATCTGGTTCCCCAGTTCGCCAAAGTGTTGTTGTCTGTATTCCATTTTGAAAACAGGAAACACGACCTGTTCTCAATAGTTCAAACAATCTGATTACATCGGTCTCTTTCAGCCAAGAGCAGGACATTTTGGGCGGTAGTATTATCTTTTTGTCGACGGTGCAGTAGGTTCCGGTAAATTGGTTGATTTTTTTTCAGCTATGTATTTTGTTTGCCTGTACATGTATGTATGTCTGTATGTTTGTAAGTATGTGTGTGTGTGTGTGTGTTGTTTTCACTAAGTGCTTCTACTGCTGCTGCTACTACCACTACCACAACCACTACTGCCGCTACTAGTACTACTACTACTACTACAGCTACTTACTACTACTACTACTACTACTACTACTACTACTACTACCATTACTACTACCACCACCACCACTATTAGTACTACTACTACTGTTACTATCACTACTTCTATACTGATGATGATGATGATGATGATAGTAAGATAAACAATTATAATTATAACGATAACAATAATAATGATTATTATAATAATGTAGTAACACAACAACAATAATAATGATAATAATAATTATTATCATTATAATCACTATCATAATATTAGCAGAAGAAGAAGAAGAAGAAGTAGAAGAGGAAGAGTCAGTAATTTGCACCGCTGACCATAGCCCCTCCCCCATCAGGTGTTCACAACATCTATGACCTCACCCTCACCCGATTTCTCCCACAACGGAATTGATCAGGCATGTTAGATTATTGCATCAGTGTCATTATGACTTTCATCTAAGCACAGTACAAAGGCAGGTGCGCTGTGCCTTCCTTCTGTCTTCATCCTGACTAAGGTTTCCTCCCTTCCACTAAACCTGAACCTGTTTGGGGCCTGTGATACCTTCAGAATAGCTTTGTGAACATCTGTGGTAAGATTGTTGGTGAGAGACAGGAGAGTATGAGTGAGTATTGTTGGTGAGAGACAGGAGAGTATGAGTGAGTTGTATGAAAGGCGTGCGGTCAACAAGGCTCGTGCGATTGTTGGTGACAGTGGGCACACGCTTGCGCGACAGTTTCAGCTCTTTCCATCAGGCAGACGATTTCGTGTCCCCAGAGCTCAGCTGATGCGCACAAAAAAGAGCTTTGTGTTCAAATCCATTGCATTTTTAAACAAACACAGCATGTAAGAAGAGGAGGTGGTGGATCACCTGTGACATAAGCATGTGCGCGTGTGTGTGTATGTCTGTGAGCAAGCGGGAAAGTATAGATGCTGGAGTGTGTGTGTGTGTGTGTGTGTGTGTGTGTGTGTGTGTGCGCATGTCCTGGAGCACTGAGGAATAGAAATGCCTGGAATATGCCTTATCGTAATGATTTTTTATGATAAATCACTCTCTCTCTCTCTCTCTCTCTCTCTCTCTCTCTCTCTCTCTCTCTCATATGCGTGCACGCATGTATGTATAAATAATTATGAGTGGCTGAGTGCATGCTTTATTTGCACTACCAAAAAGGAGAAAGAACAAAATTCCCATTTTGGTGAAACACGCATGTTTTTATTGTTTGAAAGTAATTTTAATTTTCAGTGTCACGTTTGTAACTATAAATATGTATGTCTTAACTTTTAGGGCAGCGGGCACGAATGTAATTTCTTTCTCTTTTAACGAGAGATAATAAAGTTTTCTGAAGTCTGAAGTCTGAATGCCACGGTGTCTTGTCCCATTCACTAAATTCCAACGACAAAACTTTCCAACCTATCGATCCTCTTTCCTATTCCACCCCATCTCCCCCTTCCCCCCCCCCCCCCCCCCCCCCCCCCCCCCCCACACACACACACACCAATCTCCCACGGGCTTGAAGAATATGGGCTTACTCACATGTGTTTGTCCGGTGAAAAGATGAAGTAGATGAGACACTATTCAATGAGTGAAAAAAAAAAAGCTAACACAAGAAGTGAACTTTACGATATTCGAAAGATAATGATGATGATTATTATTATCATGAATACTTATATAGCGCCTATCCTCGGCTAGAGACCAAGCTCTAAGCGCTTTACAATCCACACTCGTTTACACAACGGGCTGTCTACCGGGTAGTGCCGACTGAAGAGCTGCCAGCTGGCGCTTCATTCAGTCGTTTCCCGTGACATCCAGTCAGTATCGTTCAATATCGTTCACACTCATTTTCCTTACTTCCTTCATTCTTTCATTTCTCACACAGGGTGCATGCTATGTGTAACGTGTCATCCATACCAGCGGCCAAGCTGGCCTTCTCTTCCGAAAGTTGATGATGGATTTTACGGTGTGTACATTTATATTGATATGAATATACGAATCTTTGTCCGCAAGCTTGGCAACAGGTAGGAGAAATAAATACAGTAGTGATACTTAACTAGCTAAACTAATTGGTAAATACATTATATTTGCCTGTCGTTATTTTTTTTTTTAAAGGGGTAGGGGAGGTATGTCGGTTGGGATGGCAGGGAAAATTCTGAGTTATTAATCGATCATCTTATCTCTCAGTAGAAGGATAACTCAGTGGATAAATGGAAAGATGGATCAATATTAGAGGGATCAAGTTCTTTCGTCTTCTTCGTCTTCTTCTTCTTCGTCTTCTTCTTCGTCTTCTTCTTCTTCGTCTTCTTCTCTTCTTCTTCGCGTCTTCTTCCTTCTTCTTCTTCTTCTTCTTCGTCTTCTTCGTTTCTTCTTCTTCGTCTTCGTCTTCTTCTTCTTCTTGTCTCGTTCTTCAGGTTCTTCTTCTCAGTCTTCTTCTTCTTCTTCTTCTTCTTCTTCTTCCTGTCGTCTTCTTCTCTCGTTTCTTCTTCGTTTCTTCGGCTTTATTCCTTCTTCGTTCTTCTGTCTTCTTCGTTTTCTTATCTCGTCTTCTTCTTCTTCTTCTACGTGCTCTTCGGACTTCTTTCTTCTTCTCTCTTCTTCTTTTCTTCTTCGTCTTCTTCTTTCTTTCGTCGTCTTCTACTCTCTCGCGTCTTTCTTCGTCTTCGTCTTCGTCTTCGTCTTCTTCTTCGTCTTCGTCTTCTTCTTTCTTTTCTTCTTCTTCTTCTTCTTCGTCTTCTTTCTTTCTTCTTTCGCCTTCTTTCTTCTTCTCAGTCTTCTTCTTCGCTTCTTCTTCGTATCTTCTTCTTCTTTTCTTCGTCTTTTCTTTCTTTCGTCTTCTTCGTCGTCTTCTTCTTCGTCTTTCTTCTCCTTCTTTCTTCTTCTTCTTTCTTCTCTCTTCTTCTTCTTCTTTTTCTTCTTCTTCTTCTTCTTCTAAAGATAGCTTAAAGATTTATTATAGAACGAACGTCGATCAGCAACATGTGCCGCCTTGTGGGATCAACTTCTATCCAGAGATAGACGGAGTCTCAGTGTGTCCTGTATTTTCTCTTTTTACCGATACCGAAGTACAACAGATTCAGCCGGTGACATTTCCCTATGCTGAAAAGTCAACAATCCTCTTGTGATTACCCAGAAGCTCGCTCTCCTCTCCTCCCTGCCAGCAGGTTATAGTAGATGGATGCTAGGGTTAGCCTATGAAAGTACTACCTTTGGAAGGATTGCCAGTAGAAAGACAAAGTGGGGCTATTGAAAAAAGTCTCGCTTAAAAGATTTCACAAGTTTGCGGAGACTTATAATAGATTTTCAGTAGATCTCTTCTCGAAGGATCGCATTTATTTTAAAAGGGACACCGGTTTTTTTTCAGTTTGTGTTTTCTCTCACATAAAACTTTTTTTTTTTCAGATTTGAAAGACCAAAGTGTGAAGAAAAAGAATGGCGGAAAAAACACTATGCTCTCGATCATTGAACAGGGGATGGCAAGAGCAGGAAATCGTTTCGCAGTGGACTGCCGCAACATCGGATGTTAAACACACAATCGTAAAGATGGAATTACACTCACTGTCGGGCAGAGGAAACTTGGCGCCGACAAAGAAGAAAAGAGAAAAGGTACTGTTGTCGACATTGAAGCTTCCCCAGACAGCGATATAGACCTATCTCTTACAACTCGACCATTTTTCACCCAGTACGCTTTCTAGTCCTGATACGGCAAAGTGGCGCCATCTGTATTTACTTGAAGAAAAAAAGAAGCCTTCCTGATTCTAGTACTACTGAAAAGCTAGTAGGATTTATCACTTTGCGCAAGGAGTAGAACCTTTTACTTGGCATTGTCGTGTCTGTGGGGTAGGATCTTTAGTCTGGGATTCGTTGCATTGTGGTTTGTTTTGCTGATGACATGATTATATAAGCAAGTACGCCTCTCCCACAACAGTAATAGAGCTGAAAAAGATCAGTCTCATTTATGCTGTAAATCTTGATCCTTTTCCCCGAATCATGTTGCACACGTACGTGAGCACAAGATTTTACAATCCCAAAGCCCATCTATGTTCCCAACACAGAACCAATTATTAAGGTGCATTAAAATACTCGATCCACTTCCTTATGGCTTTTCCTTCAAAATGGCAGAAAGGAATGCAGGCTTTGAGGTCTTCATCTTTGATTTTTTTTTTTCCCACAAGTTGGTTTTGTCTCACATATTTCACCCTATCCAGGAGACACAATACTCCTAGCATGTTGTGAATTCACACACACACACACACACACACACACACACACACACACACACACACACACACACACTCAAGAAAAAACAACATGGATAACTGGTCCGTTTAGAGAGCTTAGAATATCACAGGGTTACGGAACATAGCTTGTTTTCACTAAACAGTGAATGTGCAACCTTTGTACGTTTGAACCTTTGAAGAAAGCCCCTTATAATAACCGAATCTGCATGAAGACGTCATCTGGGATGTTTTCGTTTGTAACTGACTGTGTTGGCCTCTAACGAATATGAACAACTTCACTTTGGAAATGAATGACTTAGGCCCACTCTATAATTGTTGTCTTTTTGGAAACGGCAGAACAAAAAAGGTGTCGGGAAAAGAGCCCAAACAAACAAACAAGAACTTAGAAGTAAACGCTATGCTGTTGTTTATTTCATAGACATGGGACCGGAGAGAGAGAGAGAGAGAGAGAGAGAGAGAGAGAGAGAGAGAGAGAGAGAGAGAGGAAATTGCTTCAAGGTGATCCGTAGCCGTATCGGATGGTAAACACAATATGAGAGGCAGAGAATTACCCACACTACTGGGCTGGGTAAACTAGGCGTTGAAAAGAAAGAAAGAAAAGCATATCACTGTCGAAGAAAGAAAAGCATACCACTGCCGACAACACAACTCAGTAACTCTTCATTCACCCCGTATGCATTTTCTCATTCCCAATTCGCCAGCGTGGCGTTAATTGTATTTGCTTGCAAAAACAAATAACCCTAGAGTGCCACCAACTTGCCACTCTAACTCATCATTGTGAGCAAAGAAGTAAACATGTTTTGCAAAGCTGTTTTATTGTCAGTACTGTAATATTCAGTATTGGTTTAGTTGCTTCGTTACTCTATTTTTCCAGCCACATGTTTTGTGTGTGTGTGTGTGTGTGTGTGTGTGTGTGTGTGTGTGTGTGTGTGTGTGTGTGTGTGTGTACATGTAATAATTTCACTGGTAATTATATGATAATAATGATAGTAATGATATTGATACTAACAATGACGATGATGATACTAGTTTTAAAAAAAAATACTGATACTACTACTACTTACTATTATCATTATTATTATAGTTGTCGTTATTGTTATTATTTCATTATTATAGTAACAATTATAACGCTACTACTACTACTACTACTACTACTACTACTACTACTACTACTACTGATGATGATGATGATGACGATGACGATGATGGTGTGGTGGTGTGGTGATGATGATGATGATGATGATGATGATGATGATGATGATACTGTTACTACTACTGCTACTACAACTAACTATGATTATGATAGTTGCTGTTATTATTATTATTATTATTATCATTATTATTTTTATATTGTTGTTATCATCATCATCATCATCATCATCATCATCATCACATCATCATCATCATAATCATCATCGTCATCGTCATCGTTATTGATATTAGTATTATTATTAGTAGTATTATCATTTATAATGATGTTGTTGTTGTTGTTGTTGTTGCTATTGTTGTTCTGAGTAGTAGTAGTAGTAGTAGTAGTAGTAGTAGTAGTAGTAGTAGTAGTAGTAGTAGTAGTAGAAGTAGCAGTGGTAGTAGTAGTAGTAGTAGTAGTAGTAGTAGTAGTAGTAGTAGTAGTAGTAGTAGTAGAGTGAAAATGATGATGATGATGATGGTGGTGATGATGATGTTGATGATGCGGATGACAATTGTGATGATGACCAATTGATATGTACATTTTACAACAGTTCCTCCCATCCCCATGAATAACTGATGAGCATATGCAATGGACTCACCTCCACCCCACCACTTCCACCACAGAATCAGTAGAACTCACTGGCTTATCTGAAAAATGTTGTTAAAATCGTCCCTCAAAACCACAAATTAAGCGGAAGTTTTAATGTTTGTTTGTCTTCTCGTCCTCTCAGTTTTCTTTCTTTCTACTAAACCTAATTCTATTATGGACATATGATACCTTTATCATGCAAAAAATGCATGTACTGCCCACCAGACTTCCACTGCAAAACTTCACGTCCTTGTAATGTAAAAGTCTGAGGCACATAGATCGTAAATCAATCATGTGTTCCTATTTTCCCCCTCCAGACATTCCCACGCATGTCACAGACATTGGCAAATTGACGAGGGTTTGTCTGGTGGAGAAAACAAGGTGCAGCGACGTATCATCTTTGACAAAATATGAAACAGAAAGAGCAAGCTAACAAAAATAAATGAAGTTCAGCAGAGTTGTTTGATTATCTTTCAGGACGCAGAAGTAACGCTCTTCCTACTTGCATAAATACATGCACAAGGACAACCAAATCGAATGGAGTAACTTCGACAGGTTGATGGGTGATTTCATGTGTTTGTTGATAGTGCTTTTGAATTAAAACAAAGGTAGAACAAACGGTATGTCAGTTGGGATGAGAGTTAAGACACTGCGAAAACCAATTTAGTATAGTATCTTTCACGGTGGGATGAAGGGAGAGATGAAGGAGGGGATCATTCAACACTCAATAACTGTTTTTTCATAGACAATTCTTCTCCCAATAGTATAGTTGTATTTCAGTTAAACAGTGAAGAACATCGTTTGATATATTGCACGATTAGCTTAGGTCCAGAAGAAACCAGAAGTCCCATTTTCTGCATTGCAGTTTGTCTTGTTACTGTTACCTTGGTGCAAAGGCTTCAATCTGTGACATTTCCCACCTCTGCTTAGCTGACAGAATCCCCTTGTGACTACCTAGAAGCTGACTTTCACCCTGTGAAAAAAAAGCATCGGTAATACAGTGGGTTTAGAACGAGTCTGTCGAGGTCGGGCCAGGAAAGTACAGGATTTGGGAGATTTACTGGTATCCAGACATGGCGGGGGTATTGCAGAAAGTTCCAGTGAAAAAACCTCTAACGAGTTTCCAGAGACTTGACGCACTATTTTCAGATCTCTTCCTGATAGCTGGACCAAGTTTTAACAGAGACGTTGGCTGTTTCTCTGTTTTGCTACTTGCCTTCGGTTTTTTGTTTCTGAAACTTTCCTCTGTAAGGTACAGAAAACTACAGTAGAAGGAAGGGTATGGTCAAAGGAGACTCAAGACTGTTTGCCCATTTTCATTGCATAGGGATTGGAGAGAGCAGAAATTGTTCCCACAGTCGCCATATCGGATGACAATCAAAACACTGGAGGCAAAGAATGACGCCTCAACTCGGCAGGGAAAAGATACCACTCGTGACGGTGGAATTCCGCAGAGAACAGTGTATGAATCTCGCAGAGCGCAATGACACTCCTCCAAATCTAATCCGTTTCTTTCTTCTTTTTCCGCTTTCCTTTTGTGCCAATGTGGCGTTGTCTGTATTTGTCAAGAAGAGAGAGAATGCGCTCCTGTTTCCTACACAACCTAGAAGTTTGTCTGATTTTGTCTCTGTGAACGGTGTGTGGAACATTTATTTGGCAACAGTGTTTTATTGTCAGAGATGTAATAGATACTTTTTTTTTTTTTAAGCTTGTTGATCTGTTTTACTGGTATATATGTGTGTATATATGTATGCCTGTATGTTTGTATGTATGTGTGAAAGTATGCATTCGAGCATATGTACGTATGTATGTATGTATATACGTATGTAGGTATAACATACGTATGTATGTATGTATAAAGTATGAATGTATATACGTGTGTGTGTATTTTATGTTTTATATATATGTATATATGTATGTATGCATGTATGTGTGTGTATGTATGTGTGTATGTATGCATAAATGTAGACAGTCATGCAACTGGCTTGCAAGGACATGAGAGCCACGCTGATGTCATGCAGGACGTAGCAAAGCTGACGCGATATTTATAAGTCTTTGATATTGTTTTCTTGTTTGGGAAAGAGGTCTTGAAAATTGTGTATATGAGCTTGCGCGCGCATGTGTGTATGTAAGAGAGAAAGAGAGAGAGAGGGAGGAGAGAGAGAGAGAGAGAGAGAGAGGGAGAGAGAGAGAGAGAGAGAGAGAGAAGGGGGGAGGGGAGACAGAGAGAGAGGTCGTGAATATGGAAATGAATGCACATGTGTAAATGTCTGTATATATTTCGGTCTTATCGGCAGCTGAACTTGTGAATGGTTGCGTTCTATCTCTCCCACGGTGTGAACAGTTTTGTCACACTCGTTTATGTGACAGTGCAAAAGACCTTGTGCAAATGGACTGACCTTCTGCATCTGCTGGTATGCTTGGTTGTGGTCTGCTTATCATGTGAAACTTGGCATGTGCGCGTTTTCGTCACGAGGGTTGTTCACCTTTATTCCTCTCACTTTAATCAGGAATCCATTTGTGGTGTTGAAATAATGTTTTGTGAAAGACATCTTGAATAAATCGTCTTAGTACGTACGCCCTAAATTATGTATGTAGAATCATAATGTATGCATTTACATATGATTTAAGTATACATCCATCTATGTTTGAATGTACGTATGCATGCATGCATCCACGCATATCTAATAACAGTAATAAAGATTTTAAAAAGCATGAGCATACGATTCATACCCTTTATAAACGCAAAGAAAATCCACCCCCCCCACCTGCAGCCGCCCAATCTGCTGACTTCTCCCACCCACAGCAAAAAGTATGACGCACATCGGCTCACCCCCGGTCAGCCTGATCAATGATGTATTACAAGCGTTCTTCTTCCTCAGTTATTGCAGAATCGAATGTAGGCATCTGGCTTGTCTTTTTATATACGGTTGAAGGTTCCTTCCCCCTTTTACTGATTCTAAACTTGTTCCAGGGCACATAACACCGGGTTCAGAGTGTCATTGTTTTGTGTGGCAGTCACCCTGAGCAAAACTGCGCCTTAGGGATAAGCATCTATTGCATATATTGGTAATAAATCAATTGTCTTTTCTCTTTTTGACTCAGAACGACTTCCCCCGACAAACATCACACATATTTGACGAATTGACGGGGTTTTTTCCAGGCAGAAAGCTGAGCTTAGAGACCACTGCATCCCTTCATAAACAGCAAGTTACTTAAAAGATCTCATTCTTCTAGCAAGCACTTGGATGCGAGATCCTATTTCCGTCAATGTGCACGCATATGTGAAATGCATTTTGTGCACGCAGATACACAAATAGAGAGAACAGTCGAACGAATACAAATGTAGATGAAGGAAGAAAGTGTTAGTTTGGGTGAGCACCGACGATGTGTTTATCGATCAGCAGTATGAAATGAAAGACGGCGATATCAGTTATTGGACAAACAAAAGGAAGTAAAAAAAAAAATGATGATGCATGACTTCCACTCATGGTTGTCTCTTAGCGAAGGAAGAAAAAGTGATTGAATGAAAGGATCAATGAATAGTGAAATCACATCGCCCATTCTTCTCTTTATTTCTCGTATGAGTTCCATCTAAAAGGATATGCTGACGCGCCTGAGATGCTCTTCGTTCGTCACTTTCGTCCAGGGAGGAATAGGATCCGGGAATAGTCGCCTGAGGACAAGGGAAAGGCCATTTTTTTTCTGCTTTGTATTTTGTCAGTTCTCCGACACCAAAGCACACGGATCGTTTCGAAGACCTGTGACATTTCCCACTCTGCCGTACAGAAGCAACAGAATCTCTTTGTGATTACCCGGAAACTGGCTTTCCTCCGTCGACGAAAAAGCATCAGTAATACAGCAGGGTTTGGAGGATGGATGGGCGGGGATGGACAGGGCAGTAGGGCTTTTCGGGAGGTATACTGGCATTAAGAAATGTTCGGGGACATTGGAGAAAGTTAGGGCAGGTTAATAATCAACTTCATGAGTTTGTTTTAGACCCCATTAGCTTTTTTTTCTGGAGAACCTTTTGTCGCCTGAAAAGCTATGCCATTTAATTTTATGGGGACTTAAGTTGTTTTTGTTGTGTTTTGTTTCTTTGCTTTGATTAATGTTCGTTCGTTGCTGATACTCGTGCTTGTTTTTTAAGGAATAGGAGGTGCGAAAGAAAAAACGAAAGATATGATCAGACAATTCCAGTTACACTGTCGTTTTTTTTTTTTTTTTTTTTTTTTTTTTTTAAAACTATCAATCCTCCTCACAATCTCCCCCCCCCCCCGCCCCCCCCCTCCCGCCCTCCTTTCCGAATGAATGGGAGGCGGGAAGAAGTTTCCCAAAGGGCTCATCTCCACATCAGGAATACCCCCACCCACAGTTGTACGACACCCTACGACATAGTAGTATTGGCCAGGACAAACAGAGGCGTCTTCAAGGAATGAAAACATCGACTACGACATTTCTTTCCTTTCCAATAACAATGTAATTCTTCCCGGTCGCGTGGTACGTAACATTCGGGGGGGTCAGTATGCTTGATCTGCACCAAATCGTCCAAGGGACAAAGAACACCGCCTGTTTTTTTTCTGCTTTTTGCCTGTTATCTAATTAATTACTTTATGAATTTACCAGTCTGGGTGTGGGCACGTGTCGGGGGACAGAAAATGCAAGAGAGAGGGAGTGGTAGTGGGATGAAGGTTAAAAAGCATGATACTCATTCAGACAGTATTTTGTGCTCAGATGTGCGGTCTTGTGCCGAAACGAACGAATACGGATGCATAATCTATATATGCATACGACTGTCTCTTATGCGTGGAGGGAGGGAGAAAGAGAGGCAAACAGGGCACACACACCACACACACACCACACACACACAACACACACACACACCACACACGTACCCACACACACCACACACACACACACACACACACACACACACACACACACCACACACACACGGATAGAGACAGACAGACACGGACAGAGACAGAGAGAGAGACAGAGAGAGACACAGACACCATAGAGAGAGAGAGAGAGAGAGAGAGGAGAGAGAGAGAGAGAGAGATAGAAGAGAGTCTACAGTCCTGCCCCTGCGTTTTCCTCTTTTTAATACGGATGCCAAATTACCACAGATTCAGCCAGGTATTTTTTCACTATGCTTAAAACTGCGCCTAGTAAAATCCTCGTACGCTTACCCAGAATTTTGCTCTTCCTTTCTTCCAAAATAAACGCGCGACAGTAACGTGGCAGAGATAAACAAGATGGATTCCAGGGTTTACCACCGCCAATAAAATTCAGCTTTGGAAGGATTACCAGTATAAAGACAAAGTGGGGGATATTGGTGAAAGTCACCGCTTGAAACATTTCACAAATTTGCAGAGACCTATAACAGATTTTCACCAGATTTCTTCCCAGGAAGATGGCCCTTGTTTTAAAAAGGGCAAGGGTCGTTTTTCTTCATTTCCTTTTTTTTTCGTTCCCCTTTGTATTTGTCGTCGTTGAAATTCCTCCGTGTTACAAATAAAATTCAAAGACGAAAAAATGAAGAAAAGGCACTGTTGAAAGAAACACTATACTGTTGACCATAGGAGGTGAGATGGAAAAAGAGGAAATTGTTTCACGGCGGACTGCCCGACATGTCGGATGTTAACACAATATGGCATTGAAAGAATTAACAATCACTGTCGGGCAGAGGAAACTTTGCACCGATAAAGAAGAAAAGAAAATACATACTACTGTCTACATGGAAGCTTCTCCGGACAAACGAGATGTACGTGTCTCTTACAACTCGACGACTTTTTCAACCCAGCCCAATACGTTTTCCCTCGTCCTGATTCGCCAAATAGGCGTCATCTGCGTTTGCTTGTGGAAAAAATGCCCTTCCTTTTTGAAAACTACCGAAAAGCTAGTCGGATCTGTCAATTTGACATAGGATAGAAAAGTTATTTGGGTATTGGCGTTATTGTGTTTTGGGGATGGAATTTCTTTAGTGGAATTGCGTTACTACTACGTAGTTTATTTTGTTGTTGCTCGGCATGATTATGTACGAAGCGTATATACCCTTTCCACAACCAGTAATAGCAACCATTGAGAATGATGAATTTAATGCTATTAACCATAATCTTCTTCATT